>VZRL01003893.1:936752-1208711 GCA_013397895.1 Origma solitaria | reverse complement strand
TATATATATACAAATTCGCTTTTTTATATATATACTTTATGTATATATATACACATGTATCTATATGGACATATATGTACATATAGAGAGATATACATGCATATGTATTAATAGTGTGACTTTTCCGTAACAATTCGGATTTGACTAGAAGTACTCATATCATGAGAGCTGGACTAATAAAAACTGTTTGTTGTGGCTTGAGTAGACTGTTAATCTACAGTAAATTCTTTGCTTTGTGTAAAAGAGCCTTCTCTTTTGCCCATAACAAGATTTAGACCACAACAATTACCTTTACTGAAAGAAAATAGGAAAATCCTAACCTGTAGTTCAATTTGCCATAGATTAACAGGAATATTTTCCTCATAGTTATAGAGTTATGATGTGTATTTTAAATGACAGGGTCAAGATAGTGTCTTTTGTTCCACTAAAGCATGGCTGAAAATCTTGATATTGTATCATATCTAAATTTCCTGATTTGGGCATGTCTAGAGTGAGGAAAAATACTTTTTAAAAAAAATTTTATTTCTTATTTTTCTTTAAATTGTCTGTGCTGGTTCTTCTAACTAGATTTATACCTAGGGATTGACATGCTCCCACAGGCAGCTTTAAAATCTCATATTTTGGCGAGAGTTAATTTTGTTGAAGAGGAAATAGTATCATATGGCATGGATTAACCACAGGCCCAGGCACATATTTGTGTATTTGTTTCGATCTCAATAAAATAGAAGTATTTGTGTTTATATATCCATTATATCTCCATTATGTATGTATTTAGTTTGTATAATTATTCTTGTATAATTTGAAGGAAAATTTGCCTACTGCAAGAGAAGATAATACTTGGTAATACAATACTTGGCAAAATCCAAAGAGTGTTCAATAATATCAGATGACAGACACATGATAGAGACTGTAACACAGAAGAGCCAAGTCTGCTTGACTTCTTCTACTGATTATTAAAATTCCACCCGCTTTCAACTCCTCTACTTCTTACTCTATGCTTCTTACAATATGTTAAGCCGTACATTTAAAAAATAGAAAGTTAGACATTTGAGAAAGTTCATGAGTTTTTTAAACTTTTCTGCTAGAATGCAAATAGCAGCAAAACATAACCTATACCAGAACACCAGAAAAGGGTTTTTTGATGTTTAATATATAGGAAAGCAAAACCAGAAAACTGAGACTCCCTGGGTAATCAAATCAGTCCTTTGCAATTACCAGCACAAGAGTTTTATAACTGTGTTCATGAATTTTCCCATTATTTTAACTTCCCATTGGTTGGCAGACACTGCCAAAAACCAGTGGATGGCCCTTTGCCCAGGGACCTAAGGTCATTCTGTCAGAGCTCCCAAGTACCAGGAAGGAGCTTTTCCTTACATCATGCAGCGCAGCAGGCCAGTATTTAATCCATCTCCAAGAGATCATATGTCTAACTCTGGAGCTTAATGCAATTGTGGGCTTGGCAGGGATTGCAGAGTTCTGTGCAAGTGAGAGAGAAATGAAAAGAAGCTGAAGAGCTCATTTCTCAAACATTCTCTCTTTTGTACAGCACAAACTCTGTTACATCTCCTTTTTCACCTGTTTTGCACTAATGTGACAAAGAGATTTTTTGGAAGAGGGATCAGAAAATGCACAGAGAACTAACTTGCATGTATATGTAAAACAAATAAAAAGGAATTTTAAGCATTTGACTTTGTGTACAAACAGCACAGGTCAGTATTCATGAGGTGTTTCACCCTCTCAAAACAGTTATGGTATACAAAGTAACTAAGAGAAAATATTTTTTGTCTTCTTTACTATAGATCAAAGAGCATCCCTCTTCAAAAAGTGTCACAAATAACGAGTACAAATAATAATTAAACCCCCATTATAATTCAAAAGTTGCTTTGTTTTGTTGTTTGAGGATTTTTTTTGTTTAATAAATAAATACTTTGAAACCCCCAAACACACAGCATGTATTTATGTGTTTTATATATGTATACGTACATGCATAAACATGCAGGGTTAAAGTATGTATATGCCTGTACATAAGCATAACAAATTATGCCTTCTGCATGTGCACTTTCGAGTTCATATGGTATTAAGTCTACATTTCTTGATTGAAAAATTGTATGGAGGGGTTCTGAAGAAAATAACTATATTTGAGTTAAAGGCGATAATACTGATTGCTTTTATTTATAATGGCAATTTTTTTTCCAGGCTGTTTAGCTGTACATCTTACAGATATAAGCATTCGCCATATGAAACTTCAATTAGCAATGATTTTCAAGATATAAAAAGGTGCCCATTATAATGGCATAGTGAGAATGTGTGGTATACGTTCATTTAAAGTGCTGTTAATTCAATTGCTTTATCTGATCCAAAGTCACTTAGATTATATTAAATTAGCCATCTGTTTGGCTTTCACCTTGGAATGTCTGCCAGATGCTGAGTTTGTTTATAGACGATTCATTTGCAGACACAGCCTTAACAACAGGCTTGCTTGTTGGGGACTATCCCTTATGGAAGAGTTTACCTGGAAAGATGAAACTGTGCACTCCAAGCAACAACTGCTTGTTCAAAGGGTAAAAATATATTGACTATCTTGTGTCCAGTACACTATTACACAAATTATGTCCTCTTATTAATTTCTACAATCTTTGTGATGAAGAGACTTAAATGGTTCCACAAAGCTGCATCATTCTATATAGTACCCATTTATACATTTTATGGTTTTCTTTTTAATTAAGGTCTGGCATTAAAATTACTATAACATTTTGTTATCTGCTGGGCATGGAAGCTTTTTACTAAGTCTCCAGATAGCTTTTAAAAGTCTATTAAAAAGCTGTATATCATTCCACAGTTCTTACACATGGGAAAAACATTTCTTCCAGGGGATGGGCAGCATTATTTCTCTCTCCCCTACAAAATAGCACTTGCTCTTCATCACAAGAATGATACAAATCTGCTCAGGAAGATTCCAGAATGAGACAGAATTTAATCAAAGTGTTTTGATTGGTTTTTTTCAGCAGCCATACAAGAGTAATCCCCCATGGGCTAACAAATCTTAGTCACTGGTCCAGATAAAAAGGATAGTTATGAAATCACTGAGCAAAAATCAGAAGTGGCTTATGTTCACCTGGAGAGATGTTTGATTAAATAATGGTCTGGATCCAGCCTTTAGTTGTCAAAGATACCCAACAGACACTGGCATTGCTAGTCCTAGATGTAGGGCTGGGTACTAATGACTGCTGTCAGCAGGAAAAATAAAAAATTAGTTTTCTTCAGGTGAAAATTAAAGGCTATTTGTATAATAAAAATAACTAATTATCTATATCTTGTTCTATAATTTTTTCTATAGCTGTTCATATATACTGAATAAAACTTTCACAGGGAATGCAAACATTGTTACTTAGTGGTTAAGCTAATTCCTAAATGATAGGGTCTACGAGATTTCCTTTATTTAGGGAAACTTTCTAATTGGAACTCATTTTGTTTTCAGAAAAAGATACAAATTTCAGTTAATTTTCATAATAGAAAACCAGAGTTTTTATTTTGTCTGGCCAACTTACCCATGCTTTGGAAGACAGAGATTCATGTAAGACAAGGCAGGGCCTAGAGGATTTGTCTTTTCCATTTTTGAAGATTGTTCCAATGCTCAGGTTATTAACTATTATAATATATTTTCTTCCTTTCTTCCCTTCACAGTAAAAGTCAAAAGAGTATCAAATCAAAATAAAGAAAATAAATATAAAAATCCAGGAGCAATTTTTAAGATAGTCCGTGTTTTAAAGGTAGAGTAGGTATAATGTTATTTCATGGTGTTATGTGAGTATAGGAAAGACAAAATACATTCTATTTGTCATAAAGACAAAATGTGAATCACCAGGAAAGAAGATCCAGTAACTGCAAATTCGTAGAGAAGATCATCAATATCTGTGGATAGTTCTTTGACAAAAGTTTAAGGAAAAAACATATCTATATAGTACAAAACTCCAGTATTTATAGTGAAGTACAGGTGGAATAGATAATAAATATACATAATTAAATACTCATATATAGAATAGATATGTAATAGATGTAGAATAAATATATGTCTATGCATATGTTATAAATGTATGCATTGAATGTCTATATAGTGCAAGCAGAGGAACATGAAACAGTAGAATTCAGACTGCTTTTGGACTATGTCGATATGCCAGTGTTATTACACGGAGTTGATGCTTCAAAATCGTGACCTAGATCAACCAATCTCTTTTCTCCTTCAAGTCCTTGATTAAAAATCCCTTCTTTATGAGCCTTCTTTTTCTGATCTATTCACCAACTTTATCTATACTCTTGAAACATGTTATCTAGCACAAACTGAAATAGATTCTATAAAATTGAGAATGCTCAGTTGTAATATTTTTAGTGCATATACTGTCTTTCATGTTTTTAAGGAATCTGGCACACATATGGCACCCTATAAATGCATTAGTTGAGCTTACATTAAATTAAATTCATCCACAATTTGATTTTGCAGGTCGATGTGTTGACTTCTGTTACTGTAAATGTAGTTGTGTTTTCAGAGAAATATCCTGTATGTAACTACTTCCCATAATATATTTCTTCACAAGCCAACTGACAGGAAAGAAAGTGAATAGAGGGAAATGCAAAGAGAAAAAAGCAGGAAAAGGGGATGGAAGGCAAGCAAAAAGTCCATAAAATACTGATAGAAGAAAGGATGGGTTATCAGGGGAAAAGACAGAGAAAAAAGAGAGACAGTAAGGTGAGGGCCAAAGAGATGAAATATGGATACAGAACAAGAGATACATAAATTGAAAATGGCAAAAATGGCAGCTAAATCAACACATGAACCATGGAAACAAAGTAGAAAACAATGCACAAAAAAGTAAAATAGTGAGACGAGATAGTTAAATCTTGTTTGAAGGTGGGAAAACATTGTTCTCTTCTTTTTTTTTTTTCCTAGGGGTCCCCTCAGGTTAAAAATACACCTCTCCCTCACTTCCATACGCATGTGGCCAAAACTGCTCATGCAGACCCTGGCTGACAGAAGGGCTCTGTTTAATTCCTGAGCTGGTGATACACCATCAGTGTAAGTCATGTCTTCACTGCATGACTAAACCTTCAATGCTCTTCTCCTTTTTAAGAACTAAAAATACTATAGAGTTCTGTGGATCTCTGCAAGTGATGAAGAGTTTGGCGAAAACACAGTAAGGATGCCAGTAAGAAAATAATGCCTGTAAAGGTCTACATAAGTAGATGAAATATGGAGCCAAAACCGGGACATAAAATAGCCCATGTTTAGCTGTCACCTCACTTTGAAGATGGTTTAAATTACAGAGCATCTACTAGTTGAATTATATACTTTGCTTCTTTATACACATGGATTTTGTTTCTCAGCTTGTCCAGGAGAAAACATCAGCTACTCAAGACCTTACAACAGACAAGAGTCAGAAAATGATCTTTTTCCTGTTTACCTCACATGATGGATCCAAACCGCTAGCCAGCCATTTTGAAATCAAACTCAGTATACAGGGAAATATATCTCAAAGAATAAAGTTACAGTAATTTCCTCTAAAAAGCATTAGAAAAAGGAGGGGTTTGTTCAGTTGTTAAGTTTCTATGGTTTTTTTTGTTTCTAAAAATACACTCATAGGCCGAACATAAATCATGAATTTGGAAGCCTGGATTTATTTATTTTCCCAATGTGACCATATTTAGAACTGTCTGCCAACATCTCCAAGTCTGCCCTGACCTCAAAGCTACAGATTCACCTGTGACATGGGTGGCAGCCTATTCCTCCTGACGTGGCTGCTGCAGTATTGGAGCAAGCAATCAAGATGACAAGATCTGGACCAAGAGTAAAGTCCTTGACTTATGGCAAGTGGGTAGGAATAGGAAATAAAAGGCTTCAAGCTGTCCTCCGGGGCCATTTTTGTGTATTTTAATCTTGGTGTCGTTGAATGCTAAATGTATAAATAATCACAGAAACATCCAGGTTGGAAAAGACTTCCAAGATCATCGAGTCCAGTCATTGACCAATCACTGCCTCATCAACCAGACCATGGCATGATTGCCATGTCCAGCCATTTCTTGAACACCTCAGGGATGGTGACTCTATCATCTTTCTGAGCAATTAATTCCAATGCTTAACATCCCTTTCCATGGAGAAATTCCTCCTGATGTCCAGCCTGAACCATCCCTGGTGCATCTTGAGGCTATGAGTAATACTACAAACAAGCTCAGCACTCAGATTTTAGCCTTGACCACCAGACCAAAGGCAAAGGACAAGTCCTGCTTGCTGCTCTCCGGATGATGTGAATTGAGAGATTTGCCTTTATTTTTTCTGTATAAGGATGAAGACAAAGCAGTTTAGAGGATGCCAAACTTTTACCTTTGAAGAATTATGGAAAAAGTGGTATCAAGTGCATCCTTACTGATCACCATCTATTAGCACATGCAGCAGTGCTTAGTGCATTTAACCAAATACCAGTTCAGTTCACTGAATAGGACCTGCCCTCTGTACAAAGGTGGTGGTGGCAGATCCTGCACTTGCTGCTCCCAGGAAATCAGTGGGTGTGTCAGGATAAGTATCAAGCAGAACTCAGCCTAAGGAAATGTTTATTTGAGAAAACTCTAATCATTACCGACAAAATCGAATATGAGTATGTCTTATTGGTGTCTATTTAAAGCCTTAGATTAAAAGTAAGGCAATTTCTCAATGCCTTAGGAGTAATGCCTAGGAATAGTGTACTTAAAAATTTATGCAGAATAAAAAGTTGGTGTTGACTAAAACACACTACCATCTGCTTCTTTGTTTCATTCCACTAGAGATTAATTGAGTTGATCTGAGTTAGCAGATACTCTCAATGAAATTACATAGTGTGTTGATGAGGATTTCAATTCAGCTACTGATTAACTTGTTAGAATACCCAGGTGAGGTGATAAGTGTTTCAGAAATGTGAATAAGAAATTTTAAAAGCAAGTTACTGCTTGTTCCTGAAGGTTGTGCTGACTTAAGGATTCTCTTACTCGTGTCATTATCAACCGCATTTTAAAGAATTAAGCCCTAGGTATGTAACACATCATATGATATTATGTGTACATAATATATGTTTGTAACTCTATGTGTATTTTTTTAGGTGTATATAGATATATAGACACATGTATTTATTCAGACATATGTCATAACCATTGCTACAACAGGAATTTCACATGTGTGGAGGGTAATTTTTCAAATAATTATGAGAAGTGATGTCCTTATGGCTTAAAAGATGACTGATTTCCTAAATTTGCTTCTTTTGGAATCCCACATATATATATATATATATGTGTGTGTGTGTATATATATATATATATTTTGGCCTTTTAGGTATGTTTAAAAATCTTATTGTAAGTGTCTTTTTAAAATGGAATTTTGCTCCAAAGTAATTAACCTGGAAAACATATATTTGAATGAGTATATTTATTCAAATTATTCAAATGGTTGAAATCAATGGATGCCAGATGAGAAATCAAGGATGTTACTGTACAGACAGGATAGAGCTACAGGTTCCATGTCATAAGTCAAAGTGATGTAATTTTATCCCTTGTATACCATCATCAATGTCAATGCTAATATTTTTAAATGAGTTGCAATTATGCCAGCCTCATTGACTTCAGCAGGGCTCACCCACATTCAGTGGCAAGTTTGAAGGAAATGTTTGGAATAGATTGGTTCTCCTTTTGCAATTAATCCTTGTTTCTAAAACAGTATTAAAATTCCCATCCAAAAAGATGGATAATTTCAGCTGGAAACATATAGTTGCTTAAGGTAGGATAATTCATTCCAAAGCATTTTTGTTAGAGTGAAATAAAACCATGAGAGTAATGTTATTTCAAGAATGAGAACAGATTTCAGTTCTAAAGCATGACCAAGTAAAAGATACCTACTCTTTCATTCATTATTTTATTGAGCTCACAGTAATTCTGGTTCACGACTTTATGTTCCATATAATACAATTATACACACATGAGCTTTGTCATCTGAGTTCCATAACTTTTTTTACAACTCCAAAGGAAAACCTTTTGTGAATTTGCAAGCAATTCCTGCAGCAATGGTCCTGATAAAATAAACCTAATCATACCATTGGCAAAAAAATTGTTTTTCTTAATAGTAGTGCCTCATTATCATTTTAAAACACACAGCACTTATGTTAAAATGTTAAATATTAAATGCTCTCTTCTATTTAAGAATGAGGGCATTTCTGCTTTGTCTCTTTTTTTTATCCTCAGTACTTCAAGTCAAGCTGTGAGGAAAATCTCTTATGCCTGCTATGCAGTTTTATCTTAATCCAGGGAAGTGAGAATCTAGCAAATGAAAAATAATCCAAAAGTTAATGCGGAACAAAATATCTAGGCAAAATTTGGACAGCGCAAAATCCTTAGTGCACAGAAAGCCTGACTGAGCAGTAGTCTTGTCTCTTAGTTGAAGAGTGATTTCAAAGGTGATCAACCATATCATTTATTTCTTCAACTATTAGCATTAGTATTGTTTTTTTCAAATTTAAATGTGAAGTAATTTCTGTATATTTATGAAGAAAACACAAGCAAACATTATGGACTGGTTTTTTCATAGATGGTCTATTAAAATATTTACTCAATATAAAGGAAGATGATGGCCTCCGTTCTTCAACATGGAACTCAATGACAAAATCACAGTGTTAGTGTAAAGTCCAATCAATCTGAAAATTGTAGTTTATGGATACTAACGTATTACTAACACCATGCTTTGAGCTGTTAAAATATGAGAACTTCTGTCCTATATAAATACACTCTATAAGTTTCATTTTTTCCAGCTCTCATGCATTCATTTTTGTTTAGGTTCACCCATTTCACATTTAAAGACATTTCACTGTACTTCTTGACAAATGAGTTTTTGGGAAAGGCTTATTCATAGCATTTTTTTTCCTTAGGGAAAAGATATGACAGTTATTGAGGCTAAATGTACATAATGTGTAAAATAGGCTACCCAGCATTAAGCTTGTTGAAAAAAATAGGAAAAAAAGCTGTTTTCTCTCTTGGTCTAGTGGAAGGGAATAAACAGAGTGTTTAGCTAGATGTTTCTACTTTACTTTTATTTAAAAGAGAAGGGATATATTAAAAAAAAAGGCATAGATACTTTTTATGGCAATTATTAGCTTCACTTGGAAGGATTAACATACAAGTTGGGTAAATTACTGAAAACAAATATGAATAAAATATATTAGCATAACAAGGCCAATTACTTTTATTAAATCACATAGTTAATGGACAAGGATTTGATTCACAGGATCTGATTCACAGATGAGGGCTGAGGCTCTTTTATTACACGACTTTTACTGTCAATGTATGTCCAAGATGGTTTCTGTCAGGAGTAAATATTCAACACAAGCCTATAAGCAAGAGTTACTTGCAGTCCTGATGGCAGCTGGCAGCCAGGACTTGGAGTCAATTTTCAGCAAACATGGCATATTGTCACCTCTTTCTGCAAGAGATGGAACACTTTTGAGAAGTGATACTACAAAGGGCTAACATGAGATTTTAAGGTATCGTAATTTATTGGTATAAATTATTCCCTTTTTTTTTTGTTTGTTTGCGTTTTGTTTGTTTTCATTTTTCTTATATAAGAAAATAAATTACAGCTCTGACACGAGTTCAAGGTTGCCTGGTATGAAACCAGATGTGAAGTGGTGTCAGGAACTCATAGTCAGGGCTCCGGGTTGAAATTGTGAAACAGAGATAGTTCAGCCCTGTTGCTGGATGGAACCATCATTTTTAATAAAATCTTTGTGGTCTTCTACAGTGTCTCTGTTTCTGTTACCAACCTTCACTTTTGAAAACTGTTAGCAATCTGTCTCATTGCTAATCTGATAATTGTGAGCTTCCACAGAGAACAAGCCATAAAAGGTCATTTAAAAATAAATAAATCATGTCAAAAGGGAACACTTTCAGATGGTAAATGTGCTATTCCTGTTAAAAATAAGGAAAATGTGCAGTCATGCCTAGCTTATTTTTGAGAGGTTTGTGCCTGCCTCTCTTGATGGCTCTAAGGCATGGTGGTAAAACATTGACACTTACAAACCAATTCCTGTGCTTTGATTTCATTTCTAAAGAGTCAGTGTTGCTCAGGGCATGGTGAGATAAGAAGTAATGAAAGTAGTAGTAATTTACTACATATTTCAATAAACTCTTCCCTCAAACTCATCCAGACCTCACTGCTAAGACATGACGTTGGAAGACTACAGTTATTGAGGAGATTTACTTACAAATGATATGAAGGCACAACTTTGGAAAATAACAGATTTCATGTCCAAATGTATAACCATTCCATCCGTTTTTAAAAAAGGCAACAAAACATACAAACAAACAAAATGAAGCTCAAGCTTCCTTTCCAGTGTATTTAAATAGACGGCAACATCTTTCCTGTTAGCTTTTCTGAAGGTGAGGCCCCTGAACCCAGACTATAACTAATAGCAGAAACCTTGCAAACCCTGTGCTTCTGGAAGAACATTTATTTCTGAAAATCAACCCCTTTTGCCCTGAAATCCCTTTGCCTTGTAGCTAACATCATATTGTCACCTTGCTCTTCCAGAACAGCAAATGGAAGGAAGACAGCTTGTTGAAAACCTTACTTAGGGAAACCAGATGTACAGGAAATTGTTTGTCATGGAGGCGTTCAACAGGATGGACTTATCTATCAAGAGCACTTGAACTTTTTCATGAAGGTCAGATATACTCCAGAGTGCTTTTCCACTGAAAGCCATCCGAGTTTGGTATGCAGTAGCAGCTGATGATGATTAGTTTCATTTCATCACATAGAATAGCTAAACATCAGAATTTAGCACTTGCACATTGATTAAGTTCATTTTTATTCACTAAGTGAGTATCTTGTTGTAGCAGTGCTGGCAGTGATTTTGTTCCCAATGCTTCTGAATGATCAATGATCTCAAAAAGTATTGCATTGGATGACATTTCTGTTTCCTACTGACTCTGTCAACTCTGGTAGTCTTTTCATGGAAGTATCTGTCTCTGTACACTCCTATGCATTTGACTTAATCCAGTATTTCACTAAATTCCTTAAAAATATATGGATTTCTTCACTAGTCATTCAACTACTATTGCAAATGGTGTGTGCTGTTTATCCCTTCACATTCTGCTATAAATCTCAGTTGACAGGTAACTTGAAACATGTTAGGAATTATTACTGATTCATTCATGGGCAGTATAGATCATAGGTTTCCTTTTTTTCGTACAGTCTGTTGTCTTGTGTTCTCTAAACTTCACTCTCCTATTGCGGAAGGTCTTATGCTTCATCTGCTTTGCTACACTTTTTCCTGGAAAAGATTTCAAAACCATGTGTTACCACCTTCATGGTATGTATTTCTGCAAGTTAAGAGCTCTTCCTACCTGAAACAGTACAGATAAAGAGACTCAACAATTTAAATTTAAAAAGCCCTTTTTGTTCTATAAGATCTATTCCCCAGCTCAAAATCAGGCCAGTTTTGTGCTACATCAGATTGTTTACAGCCTTATAAAATTAAGTGTTTAATATCTCCAGGTACTGACATGGTTCTCTGGGAAAACTGTGACCACCTTCATATTGAAAAAATATCTCTCCCAGCTTTCCTTCATTCACACGTGATGTGCTCCAGCCCCCTGCTTGATGTCCCTTCTGGACTCACTCCAGAATTCCAAGGTCTTCCTTCTTTAGGAGACCAAAACTGGATGCAATACTGCAGACACTTCCCAGGTTCCAAAGAGAGGGGAAAAAGCACTTTCCTCAGGCTGATGAGTGCACCTTTTGTTGATGTTACAACCCCATATACAATTGGCCTTCACTGCTGCAAGGCCACATTTCTGACTCATCTTTAGCCTGTTCATGAAACTCCCACATGTTCTACTGTTAAACTCCCTGTACTGTTCTCTGCATGCAATGGCATCAAAGATGTTTTTGAGAAGATTTTTTTAGCTTAGTAGACTTCTGTCAATACAGATTTTCAAGGTTTGGTGGGAACATTGCGTTGGTCTGACTGTGCAGTCAGCTGCTTCACTTTCAAGTGCTTTTACAGTTCATAAAATATCACAGTATCATTAGCAAAAAAACCCAAAACCATAGCACCAAATCTGAGATTTGCAAAAAATTTTGGCAAGGCTAATAAACCCACTTTTGATGTACCTTTAACTCTACTGTCTGTTTAACAACTGTATTTTGTTCTGCAAAATTCTGGATTTTTTAAGTGTGAAGCTACAGCTCTATCACTTCCTTAAACTACAAAATAAAATCTACTAGTTCTACGATAATAACATGATGTTTAAATACAAGGCATGAGATATTCATCTTCGAGAACACCAGTGAATAGCTTTCTTCCAAAAGAAAAGCAGTGCTCATCATGAAATTCACAGATGTTAATTTACACACAGCTAACAAAATAGAACTATTCTTAACTTGATCTTTCCTTTCACTATGGCTTTCTTCCTCACTTACTACCTTCTCCCATGTGATGAAGAGATTATTTGTCAGCCAAAAATGTGAAAGTTATTCCAAAGGAATAAAGACCTCTGTGATAGAAAGGTAACCACTTTTCCTTTGGGACTAGTAGGTCATGGTACCCTCTCTTTGGCAAAGGGGTGAAGAGCCCTGTGTATGCACATAATTCTATTCATTTCCTCAGGACTTCACCTCACCAGCCAAATGCTTCTTCATGAGTGTTGTGCTTTGGAGTAGTATTCTCCAAACTGGTGTTTCCACTGAAACAACCAACATCGCCAGCCAGGTGAAAAAAACCCACCCTTCCATTCCGCTGTGCATGGTGTGAGGTGGTACTTAATCACTCGAGGATCATGGCTGTTGCCCTCCCTGTCACAGTCAGAACCAGGAAAAAGAGAAAATATATAATTAATGGAATGTTGCCCAGAGAAGTTGTGCATGTCCCATCCCTGGAAATGTTCAAGGCCAGGATGGGGCTTTAGGCACCCTCATCTAGTAGAAGGTGTTCCTGCCCATGGCAGGGGAGTTGGAACTGGATGATATTTAAGGTCTCTTTCAACCCAACCCATTTTTTTCAGTCCATTTCTCAATATTTATTTCATTGTCTTTTCTCAAAAGCAAAAACTGTCTCCAAAATATGGCCATGCCATGGAAAAGTTTGTCCTGAGTGAGTTGAGGTAGGAAACACTTTCTTATTCTCTTCATCCTTCAAGATTATTCTTTTGCTGTGAAATGAGCATGGGGCAACAGTAAAGAAGGCAACAAATCACGGCTAATTTGACACAACACTTCACCTCTTCCCTCGGAAGTGGGCTGCACATCACCAGCTGGGGGTGTCACATTCGGCATGTGGGACTCTCAATTTACAGGCGGAACAGCTTGATTTAAGTCTGTTGACTCTTGGCTTCAAAACACAAATGAGTTACTGCAGGGTAACATGCTACTGCATATTGGCAGGTTCACAGCAGCTGTCTGAGTGCATCTATACAGCTCCCAGCAAATGGGAGATCACTGAAGACATTCAGATCTCCTTCATGGCTCAGAACGGTACAGGGAGATGCTGTTTCTGGCCCTGTGGTTAGTTAGTACATTTACTTGGAATACAAAGATGTAGCTGCTGATTCTTCCTCCTACCTGCTTTTGAGGTATATTTCTGGATCTGAGAAATCAATTCATCTCCAAAAATGAAGTTTGCTTAGTCTTGGAAAAAGACATATTCTCAGGATATATCAATCAAGGGCTCAGAAAAATGCACATATGTGCATTTACCCCAAATTTTTGAGTTCTCTTTTCACTGATTTAAACAGTAAGGCAGTAGAACTGAATGACAATCTCATCATAATTTTTCTTTTATTAGCAGAATAGTCTGTTTTATATCAATGCTGTGATAATAGCTCACTTATCTCAAGCTTTTAGTTGGCTACATTTGCTTTTCTTTCTCTTTTGCTTGATGTTCAGGAGCATTTAAGCCAGGAGAAATAGAACACTCAGGTCTATAAACAGAGGTAAAAAAAAGCTCAAGGAGTTAGCATGGGCTTGTTGAGTATTCTTAAAGGATTAGTATTGTGTGAACAATTAATGGGTTTACTACAGAACAGGACTGATCCAAGGTTACATTCTGACACCATTGTTATTGGTTCTAGCAAATTATTGGATACTGAGGAAAGAATAGTAATTTGCAACAATTTACTTCTTATTGATGTTTTAAATTGTGTGTAACTCCTGCATAGAGAGAGCAATACACAAGGTAAGGAGGCACTAATTATTCCATTGCAGTCTCTTTAACAAAAATACCCTTTCTCATTGTAGAGAAAAGGACAAAAAATTCTGAAAGTGGTTTTATTTTGACAGAAATTTTATAGCATTAATATAACTATGTAAATAGAAGAATTATAAGTATCAAATAAAGATGTTGATTCTTGTTTTTTTGAATATAAATACGCAGCACCAGTCTGTACTGGCTTCATGTGTTCTATTTTTGATAAATCTAATTAATGAGTAGACAGAACAGGTTACATTTTTCACTTCCCAACTGTGCAGGTGACGAGGCACTGGAACACGTCACGCAGAGGTTGTGGAGTCTCCCGCACTGGACACGATCCTGTGCCCTGTGCTCCGGGATGACCCTGCTTGAGCAGGGAGGTTGGACCAGATGAGCTCTGTGTGCCCTTCCATCCTGACCCATCCTGTGGTTCTGTGAGACAAAGGTTGATGTGTTAGAAAGGCCAGGCCAACACAGAAGGCTGTTTAGATGAACAGGTAACTCTGATCTGAAATAAAGACTTGTGGCAGTGGTGTTGTACAGAAGCAGAAACAGAGAAATGTTGCCCAGAAGTGCAGCGGCATTTCTCAGGCATTCATGGATGGAGTTAGAAGAGCTAAAGCTCAGCTGGAAATTAATACAGATAAGGATTTCAGGAGCATGAAAAAGTTTCCATAATTATGTAATCAGAAAAATAAAAGTAAGGACAGTGTGAGTACAAGGATCCCCACTGCTCAGTGGAGTAAAGGTCATGGTGAGTGGAAAAGGCCTTGGATAAACTCAAGGCACTCAGAGTCTTCCTTGCTTCAGTTATTATCAGTAAGATCTATCTTCTGGTCTCCAAGGCACAAAACCTCCAGACAGAAAAACAAACATATGTAGTATATAACTTTTGTACAGTGAGGTAAATCCCTTCAAGGAATGCAAAACCAACTGGGCATGAAGGTGCCAGCTGGGCAGTTTGCACACAATGCCTTGAATATTCTGCAATCCACCAGATGTATAGCATGGCTGTAAAGGAACTGCATCACTACAGACCTGATAAGGTCAGTGCTTCAGAAAAACATTTGTTGCATATGGCTATGCAAAAGAAATTTGTTCAGCCTATCAGAAATATTAAATAAACTTTGGAAAATGTACCTGACTGTCTTTCAGTAGAAGGATGGGGTAATTTGCCCAAACACAGACATCTGAGATACCTTAAGCTATCCAAAATATATACTCTGTTGTGACAAATATGACACGCTACTGTGGATAAACCTAGGTCCTTCTGAAGGTCAGATTGAGTACTTGAGGGACTCTAAAATTACCCTAGAAATCATTTAATCAGTTTAGGTGAATTAATCCCATTCTTTTGTCCTTAGTTTTTAAGCCAAAAGACATGGACAGGCTCAGCTCTGCCAGCTTCACATTCCTGTAGCAAGAATATTACAATACTATTTTTCTGGTTTCCTTAAACAGTAATTGAAGATACACATTAGAAATATTTCTGTCAATAAGGGTTACCAAGATAAAGATAAAAAATACTTGGGAAAAAACTTTAGTCCTCAGGGTCTTTCTCAACAAGTCAACCAGCTGCCAATTCTGAAAGAATTCAGCATGTATTTTAACATGTATCTCTCCAAGCATAGCTGTTTTCTTTAGGAATACTAGCCATCTTCCCTTCTTTCCACATCTAAAAATAGTCCAGCTGATGTAGATGTTAGACCTTTGAGATCTGATGTGACTACTTCCAAGTTGTAACACACTTACAAGCACTCTGAGCTACACATGAAAATCTAGGCTCTGCATTAGATGAATGCTCCTGTGCTATATTTGAGAATGAGATATCTGTGGAGGATTTACAGGTGCTTTTCTGAAGCTGAATTTTTAAGCTCTTGTTTCCAGGGCTTTAAAAAATGTGTTTCAGCACCTGGATATGAGATATCTTTTGAAATTAAGGAAGAATCTTGCTACCTGCTAGACTTAAGAATCTAGGGACATAATTAAGGGAAAATCTGTTTTCTTGTTCATCTGTGCACCAGCTTTCTGTAATTTCATCTAAAGCAGCTGGTGCTTTTTATGAGCACTTATTTCCCAAGCCTGCAAGATATTTCTGATCTTTGGCCCCTGCTTTAAGAAGACCCTGTATGTAAAACTCTGTATCATTCACTCCTTTCTGAAGGGTGGAAAACTTACTTTCTGGTATCAAAGATTTGTTGAGAATGAAACAAAGGAAAAATCAGATCGTGCCAGTTTAGAATGCCTTGTCTTTTATGAGACTAGCCAGTGAAAGAATGATTCAGCCTCCAGCTATATTGGAAAGAAACTCAATCAAATACATTTGAAAAGAGCTGATGTTAAAACCTGTCTCATTCTTCAAGCTTTCCATGCTCAAAGGATTAGTGGCACCAAAAGCTGTGAGGGAGATCTTGCTTTCAAGGAAATAGTAGACAAAACAGCTACCTTGTTTTTTGTGTCCTACACCTACAGTGTTTCACTATCACCCAAGTTCAAAATTAAAGTTCTTCCTTTACTAGCAGTGTCTTTGACTTTCTTATCCAGCATAACATCGTCCAAATGGGGTAACTACTCACACTCTTGCTAGAATATTAACTTATTCAGACACAGTTTATCTGGATAATGCACACAAGATGACATCGATCTCAGAAGACCTAAAATATTGTTAATCTAGAGAGAATATTAGAGAAAGCAAACTGGAAGCCACAATGCAGATTGTTCCCGTTTAAAATATGTTTTAAAGTAGATTCATTTTTCTGTGGGTCAGAGAAAACTATAATGAAGTGATCAGTGAAAATACAGAAGCATCCCTGTAAGCTTGCTTTCACTTGCAACACGTAGAAAGCATCTATTTTTGTGATCAAAATTATTTAGTTAAGTTAGAGGAGAAAATATTTGTAATATTGAACTATGAGCAGATTTCTGATGGTGAGAAATGTACACTCGCCATTTTGCTCCTCCACATCTAGAAAACCACAACTACAATAACAAAAAAGAGTTCAGAGACTCACAGCAGTATTTGATACACAAAACACTTCTTGGGCTTAATTTGCAAGGGTCCACAATCGTATATTCAGAAATATTTTTTTAAATAGGAACAAGTAACTCACTCTATGATGAATATTTTTCAATAAAACTTAAGAATTGTTGTATTGGCAATGTATAAACTGGAGAGTTTCTTTTCAGATGGACTGTAGGAGTTAGATATTTGATTCACATTCAAAAATCAGCAACAAAGTCTTCTGTAAAAATGCCACTGTTAAAGACAAATAACAAAAAATATGCCAACACAGACACATGTAAGGGACAACCAAAGGGATCTATGCATGTTCATAATATTAATCACGTATTTGAGCACTTTTCTGAAATATGACAACATCTTTACATGCTGCCACAACTATAAGTTTCAGAAAAATTTGTAGTATCTAAGCAATTCCCACAAAAAATGAAACTCACAGAGGTAACATCTAACTCTGAGTGATTTATTGGTTAGTAATGCATTACACAAGAGCTGTACACAATGCAAAGTAACTCTGGAACATTGCTATTGCTTTGGAACACTGTATTGAAAGGTGAATAAAACAACCCAGATCCACAAAACAGTTATACCAGCAGAAGAGAAGTTTAATGAAACCCCGTGTCTCAAACAAAAGGATTATAAGATCAGTCACTAAGAATATATAAGACATGATACACAAATAACACAGGGCAATGGTTGAAGGAGATGATAGAATTACCTTATTTTTTAAAAAAGTAAAAAATTCAAAATCCTAAGTTCACCATTCTTTCTATAAGGTAATCATTAAGGAAAAATACTGTTATAAATATTCTTGATAAGTGCAATTGCAAAAGTGTTGTTATAACATTACGTATTTATGAAGATAGGTGTGCAAACAAAATTATATTAGGCAAAAATAATTTAAAAGTTGCAAATTTGGTACTGGGATACGGGATTTAGATGTGATTTTTTTTTCTTTTGGGTCCACCCTACTGACCACTGACAAAACATTTCAGCTCACCAGTCTCTGCTTTTCAATCTATAAAACAGAAATATTTATCTTCCTTTGTAAATTACTTGAGCATGAATAGATTAAAAATTCTTATTATTAGGAAAAGATTATTTGTTTACCCACGTCTGTGTTAAGGAATTCCTTCTTTGCAGAGTTAGGAGATTGAGCCTTTGGATTCAACACACAGGCTAAGGTTACATCCCATGACTTCAGGTGTCTGTGTTCCTCAAGACCCAGCCCTCCTCTGAAAAAATTCTATAGTCAACAGGTTGAAAGGGACCTTAAAGATCATCCTGTTCCAATCCTCCTACCATGGGCAGGGACACCCTGCCCACTAGACCAGGGACACCCTGCCCACTAGACCAGGGACACCCTGCCCACTAGACCAGGTTACTCAAAGGCCCATCCAACCCGGCCTTGAACACTCCCAGGGATAAGACATCATAACTTCTCTAGATATTCTTGACAGAATATAGTATTCCATACATAGCAAACAGCACAAGTTTTGAGAGCCTTTGACAGATTTAACTCATGTGACCAGCATTTTCACATGGCAGATGCTAAAATCTGCAATTTTCATATTGGCAGTCCTACAGTTCTTCTGCAGCAGGTTTATCTTCTCATATGTATTCTTCCCATACACGTATAGAGCTGCATTTTTTCCCCTTGAGCCACTAAAAGCTTTCTAGTCACTACCTAGAAATATTAGGTTTGCCAATCTTTATTTTTCTTAATCCTCTGGTGCGGTGTGATCTAGTCATCTGCTCTTTGTTTGAGCTTCCTCAAGATTTATTCGGACCAAATCTCTTGTGTGAATTACCTGCAGAAGTTAGATAAGCAAGATGTATCTTTTTCACTGGTGCAGAGAAGTTTGAAAGTATATTCGTGACATAAAGCATTACTCATTGGTTAACAATATAAGAATTAGAAAAGTCATTAATATAGTTAATGATCCTTAATTACATAATGGAATGCCTGTTACATGATTCTTTAGTGTCTCAGCATTTCCATGCATTATTGATAGCCAATTAGGTACAGACGAAAGAACTGGGAGAACTATTTGCAGCAAACAATTTATTTGATAAATTTAGCCTCCCTTTCTGTTTTTGAATTACCTGTAAGCAGACTTTGATTTTTAAAAATGCTGTTGTTGCTGCAAGTAAATCTTTTAAGCAAGGGTCTTCCAGCCTATGCTCTGATTGCAAAATATTTTATGTACTATTGCTTTCTAGGTATGAGTCATTCTTATTTCTCCAAAACACTATTTATCTCTTAACTCTGGTGTCATATTCTATTCCTTCACTAGATGAATACTGAACTCAGACCCTTCTGTTTTCAGCCTCTTCCTTCAAGAGTGGTCTCATTCGGTCCAACATATTCACTTTTCACTGTGACTGAATTTTCTTTAAGAATAGCCTAATCTTTTAGAATGGAAATTAACAGGTTCTTACATTCCTTTTCCGGCAGATGTGGCTGCTATTCTTCCCAGCCCCCATGCTGAGTGTAAGAGTATGTTTTCTCAGTGCGCAGGTACACGCACTGAAGGCATGGTCAGCGGTCATTTTTACCATCTTCAAGGACTCCACAACATCTCTGAGATACCTGTTGCATTGCTCAACCACCTGCACAGTAAAAAAACAAATAAATATTTTCTCATGTTTAAACAAAGATTTCGTATTTTATTTTGCACCTGATAGTCTTTTATTTAGGCACCACTGAGAAAATTCCGGCTCCACCTTCTTTACTCTGTTCATCAGGTATTTACACACATTGATAAGATTCCTCTTAGATTTCTCTGTTCCCGTTTTACAGCCACATCCCTCTCAGCCTCTCCTTGCATGTTAGGTGTTCCAGTTCCTTCATAATTTTCATGGTCCTGCTCTGTACTTGTTCTAATATAGCCATCTCCTTCTTGTACTCGGGAGTCCAGAAACTGAGGCAGCGCTAGATGCTGCCTCACCAGTGTCAAGTACAGAAGAACAATCACCTTCTTTGACATGCCAGTGATTCTCCCCTAACGCAGCTCATTACACTGTTGGCCATGTTTGCTGCAAGAGTGCACTGCTGGCTCTGAGTCAGCTCGTTATCCTCCAGAACCCTGTGTTTTTTCCTGCAAAGCCATCTTCCTGCAAAGCCACTTTTCCAGTCTTTCTTGATATATATAATTACTTATCCACAGATGCCTCTGTATTCAGCACTGGTGCAGCCACACCTCAAGTCCTGCGTCCAGTTCTGTCCCTCATTACAAGAAGGACATTGAGGTGTTGGAGGGTGTTCACAGGAGGAAACAGAGCTGGTGGAGGGTCCAGAGACTGTCATATGAGGAGCAGCTGAGGGAGCTGGGAGTGTTTAGCCTGGAACAAAGGAGGCTCCAGGGTGCCTTTATCACACTCTACAACACCCTGAAAGGAGGCTGTAGCCAGATTGGGATTGGTCTCTTCTCCCAGGCCATGACAGGAGGAGAGGATATGGTCCCAAGCTGTTCTAGGGGAGGTTTGGGTTGGACATGAGGAGGAACCTCTTCATGGAAAAGGTTATTAAACATTGGAATGGACTTCCCAGGGAGATGATGGAGTCACCATCCCTGGAGGAGATCAAGAAAAGGCTGGGTATGGCACTTAGTGCCATGGTCTAGTTGACAAGTCAGTGGTCGGTCAAGAGTTCGACTTGATGATCTTGGGGGTCTTTTCCAACCTAGATGATTCTGTGAATCTGTGATTCTGTGATGCAGGACTTGGCATTTCCCCTTTATCAAACTCCAAGAAATTCCTGCCAGCATTAGGGAATTGCACTAAAAGGATGAATAGAAACTCAAATGTTGTCCTTCAGCAATAGCTACATTACACATCCAACCTCTTTGTCTGAGAGGAGGTACAGAATGCCTGGACATTTGTTCATTCACATTGTGTGGGTGGTGCCAACAGGTTTGCATAGGCTGGTTTTGCTGGGAAGGCTCTTAAGCACTCTGGGTGTTAGGTCCTTGTTACTGTTATCTTTAAAAAAGCCTTTATGACAGTTTTCTGTAAAGATCATTTTAGGACTAAAGTATGTCTCACTCTTAATTCCAGTAGATAAAAACACAATTGATCTGAAGAGAAAATGTGAGAATAAATGAGTCTTTAAAAATAAAAAATATATTTTCAGTTTTTTTCTCAAGCTATAGTAATTCTATTTTTTAAGAGGTGTTACAAATTAACAACTGAGTTAAAATGAGAATTTTTTTTTCTGAGATGTCTTAAGAACTACTCAATATGTATTTTATAAAGTCCTAAAAGTTAGTGTAATTTCTATGAATAATATCTAAATAATATCCATGTCATCAGATATGAAGAAGGATGAATCAGAGAATTAAAGACCTTATGTGTATATATTAAAATTAGTCCTTCATAGCTTTTCAAGAGCAGATCCGCTACAAAATAAGTTCTGTAATATCTAACAAGTGTTTCAGAATGAAGTTTCTCACATTACTCTCCCCATGAATGTGAGTGATTGCAGCAGGCATTAAAAAGTATTATTAATCAGAAATCTATACCACAGCAACCCTAGCTACTTTCTTCTCTCCGCCTGCATCTAGAATAAACCCATTGCTGCTGCTGAAATTTCAAGTGACAGCTAATTTAAGTGTGGCTTCACATTATGGGTTCCAAAACTCACAAACTACTGTTCAGATTTATTTGCTAAGTCATGCAGCAGAACATTTTACAAGACTGTCTGTAAAGCTAGACTGAAAAAGAGAACATGGTTTTAACCAGGTGATTTTAATATGTTGTCCATTTTGTTTTGTTTTGCTCACTTCAAGGAATGGACATCGTTCTTACATTGCATCAGAGCAACTGATGACTCAACTTAAAAAATTCTTAAAATGTTAAAATATTTGTGTGCTGTAAAATACATGTCGCCTTGAAAAGACAAGGAAAATTTGGTGCTCTTGTCTCTCACAGGCCCAGATAAAAGAGAAGAAAACACTCCAACATAGCCAAACCCTAATCATTTCACAAAACATATCTCACCTTACCCTGCAATAGTTTAAACCATAACAGAAGAGAACAAACCTGTCTCAGACACTGTAGCAACCATTCCTCACAGGCATTTACACCTCACAAATAAGCTGTAATCAAAAATCCATTGAAGCCTTTGTACCCATTCTGTGAGCTGATGAGGTCATGAGAATTTGGTGAAACTACTGCTTTATTCCCTTCCAGGTGGGAGCATGTTGCTCTTTACAAACAAAGGGTGGGAAATAGAACCGCAACAGGGAGAGTAAGGTCCTGAGCAAACGGTGACGTTTATAAAGCCAGCATCCCTAGATTTACCTGGCATCTCTTATTCAGTGCACATGTTGTTGATTGACAGAGACTCCAACATGTTGATTCATGCTATTAAATTGTTAAGTCAATGCCTAAAAAGGTTACTGCCATCCATAGTGTGATTGTTGATGAGGTTCCTGACTTTGCATACATTACCAAGGTCTGGCTGGATGACTTTGTAAAACTATTATTGGTCCAGATGTCTTCTTTTGAATCTTAGCTCATAAAAATTTGAGAAATGGCTAAAGCAGTGATACTACAAGGCTTTTAATAGAGCAGACAAAGCAAGAACATAAGGTGGAATTCAGCAAAGCTCAGACTAGTGGTAAGATGTGTTATTTTAATGATTAAGAAAATTTATCCTAGGGGCGCACTGCAGAGTAATAACTAGCAGGCTAACTCAACATACAATTGACAGTCTCAGCAAAAGGCATTCTCAAAGCTTGTGGTTTGTGTTGCCGTATAGACAATGCATTGTCTAAATTGCAACACAAATTAAAACACTAACAATCAAAAGCAAAATGTGTTCCCACGCTATTACCTTCCAGGAGGCTAAAAGCAATTAATAATATATAAGGATTTAATTTTGTTATACACTTTTTTTCCCCCTCTGCAAAAGTCACTGAGATTGGATCTGATGCAATAATTGTACCCTACACCTTGATTTACAAAATTCAGGTGAGTGAATGCAAAGAATGTAGGTACTCGGTTTGACCTGGAAATCAATAATTTCAGAAAGTGTTAATGTGATTTCAGTTGTATTTAAGGAACAAACCAAGTGAAGGATTTAGTAAAAAATTTCTTGATATAATGATGGTTTATGGAAACATATCAGAGTTACTGCTAAACAAGCTACCTCAGGTGTCAGGAGAGATATACTCGTGTTAGGTCAAGGTCCCGTCTGGGGCATATTACACTGCCTCACCACAGGTGTTTGATTGGTAGTTCTGGACCCCAGTGATATTAATTTGCATAAATCCTGCTTAATTTGCTTAAAATTTGCTTGAGGTACAGGTGTATGTAGAGTTAAGTGCTTTGATTAACAGGAGTACATTTAAACATGTGCTTATATCATGTTGTTAATTCCCACGAAAGCGATTCATTAAAACACTTTTGAAAAATTAGCTTTTGTACTGAGTACACAATATCAGGTACCATGCTAGGAGTGTTCACTGCCCGTGCAGGTACCACAGTGCATGTTCACAATGGTTACCACGACACAATATTCTTCACCTGCTCAGCACATTCACTGGTGGCACAAAGCTGGGAGGGAGGAGTGGCCCACACCCCAGAGGGCCATGCAGCCCTTCAGAAGGACCTTGACAGGTTGGAGGCATGGACAGAGAACTGCCTGAAGTTCAGTGAGGGCAAATACAGGGTCCTGAGCCTGGGGAAGAAAAATTTCAGGCTCCAGCACAAGATGGGGGCTGACCTGCAGGAAAACAGCTCTGTGGAGAAGAAGCTGGGTGTCCTGCTGGACAACAAACTCTCCATGAGCTAGCAGTGCCCTGGTGGCCAAGAATGCCAAGAGAATCCTGGGTTGCACTAGGAAGGGCATTGCCAGAAGGCTGAGGGAGCTGATCCTGCCCCTCTACTCTGCCCTGGTGAGGCACATCTGGAGTGCTGTGTCCATTTCGGGGCTCCTCAGTGTGAGAGAGACATGGAGCTTCTGGAGTGCCCTGCTCCCAGTGCAGGGTAGTGAAAATGCCAAAAGGTCTGGAGCATTTCCCTTACAAGGAAAGGCAGGGAGAGTTGGGCCTGCTCAGCCTCAAGAAGAGATGGCTTAGAGGGCACCTTAGCATAATGTAAGAATATCTGCAGGGAGGCTGTTGTCACAATCTGCTAAGCATAAAGCGGGATTCATGAAGGTTCGTTTCAAAATCTCAGAGTGCAAAAGAAACACGAGTGAGGATTTTTTAGTTTCAATCAAAATAATGTACTTTATTGCATGCCAACACACGATTATTGCGATAGAGAGGGAGAGATATAAGAAACAAAGGACAGAGAGAAAAAGAGGGGGGGTTATAGCTACCAACGGCAGGTGGAATCCTTGTGGTCTTCTGCCAATAGATCCGTCTTCTTCCGTGGGGAGATCTCGTAGGGGTCTTCTCAGAAAGCTCCTTTACAGTTCTCTTCAAGACGAAGGGCAGATAGCCAAAGGGGTGGGAGACAGGTGTAGGCCTTTTCGAAGCGAAGGGCAGGTAGCCAAAGGGTGGGAGATGGAGTCCCATAAGCATAGGTGTACGGGACTTTCAGTCCCTTCTTGCTTGGGCAGTCAGGAGCAGTAATGAACAGTTCCTCCGGTGTCTCCCAGCGGACACACCTGCAGGACTTGGCAGTCGTCT
Organism: Origma solitaria; assembly: GCA_013397895.1. Taxonomy (NCBI): domain Eukaryota; kingdom Metazoa; phylum Chordata; class Aves; order Passeriformes; family Acanthizidae; genus Origma; species Origma solitaria. The sequence goes on along the minus strand of VZRL01003893.1, from coordinate 1,183,800 downwards.
CACCTCGGCCCAGCCAGGACTCCTGTTTTGCCTCAGTCCCCATACATGATCGTGAGGCAGATGAAGGGTCTTCCGACCGTCTCTTACAGCTGTCAAGAGGATGGATCCCGGCTCTTAGTGCTGCCAAGCAATAGGACAAGAGGCAATGGACAAAATCTGATCTACAGGAAGCTCCACCTGAATATGAGTGAGAAGTTTACTGTGTGCATGACCACACACTGGAACAGAATTACCAGAGAGGCTGTGGAGTTTCCCTCACTGGAAATATTCAACAACTCTCTGGACACAATCCTGTGCAATATGCTGTAGGCTGATGTCATGATTATAGAGAAAAAGGGTGCAGTTTCTAGGACTTCTTGATTCCATGCCACTCATGTCACGAGGAGAGCATAGTTTCAGCAGGAGGAAGCTGGGGCTGGAAACAGAAGGGTCGCCAGCTTTTTCAAACTTACCCATTCTGTAATTCTGTTAGGTTATGACATATTTGGTCAACTGGAACACTCAATATTAAAAAACTGAGTATTATTTATTGTTGAGTATTCTTATTGTTGCTGTTGTATAAGGATTTTTCTCTTTTTTTCCATCCTCTCTTGCTTGGCTTTTCTCTTGGTTTTTTTTGGTTTTTTTTTTTTGAAGTCCAAAGAGAAAGCCAGAAAAGTTAAAGAGCTGTTCATGAAGCAGTGCTCTCCTGCACTTATCTTTTTGCTCTGGGTCACTTTTGGGCTTGTTTCTGTCCTTCTTACTGTAACACTGGCTTTGACTGTGCTCAAAATAGTGTTCTAGCTTGTGAATCACAAGGTCAGTCTCAAATCAGCTCAAACTTACCGAGATTTACTTGCTATGAAATGGAAAGAGAATTTCAAAATCATGCAAGTAATGCTTTAGCCTTTCCAGAGTGGTGGACATTTCTTTTTTCCTACTGTATTTAATACCCGCAGAAGAGAAATTAGTTTTATGGAATAAACAATCTGTTCTGAAACTGTCAAAATGTCTGTGTTTCAGAAAATATTCAGCCTTCCTGTTACCTGAAACGTATTGGCCAACTGGTATTTTTCAGTTAAATCCTTCAAGCAACTGCCTAGAGACACCACTGAGAGACTCCTGAGAATTCAGTCCCACTGCTTGTGTTTACAGGGAACAGCTGAGAGAAAAAAGAGTTCAGATAAACAGAGAACAATCGAAGGAAAAGATGCATAAATTGTTTTAATGAATTTATTTTTCTCTTCTTAAACAGCAAATTCTATCCATTTGTTTCATAATACATGCTTGGGGATTTGCAGGCCATTTCATGCTGGAGATAGCATTCAACTCATAGAACTGGATTGTTGACTTTTACCCAAAATCATGTGTGTCAATGTGAGGAATCTAATATCATGCAAAATGTTTTGGTTTGGTTATTTCAAATGCATATATAGAGAGATGCCTTTTAAAATTTTTTTTGTAAAAAGATAATTTGGGAGAATATTTTGGGTTTCATATGAATGGCTGAAAAAAGTTCTATTCCACTCATGGTATGAACTATTTTCACACCACTCTGGGTTTTTTTGGGTTTTTTTTTGTGGGAGATTATCTACTGATGTATCTGTTCTCATTTTCTATCACGGTTCTTTAGACTTCTTTGCAAGATATCTGACCCATGACACACATGGCCCCTCACAATTTCTCATAAGTCACCCTATCCCATTGGTGGACAAGCAATGTAGGATATTGAAAACCAGAATTACTGTTAGGAGATACCTTCCATGAAACAGAAGCATTAGCATTTGAAATTGTGTTTAGATGGAAATCACATACTTAGTTTTATGTTAATTCACCTTTCAATTAAAAAAACACCACAAAACGCAGACATGGATCACTAAGTCCCCTTCTCATCAAAAGCTTTGTTTGACATAATCACAACATTTCTGTTATTTTCTACTACTCCTGTGATAGTAATATGTATTCGTATGCCACAGGGCATATATAGATGATAGCAATAATCAGTAACAATAATCATGTTTCTGATTTCATCCAGTTTCATACTTTTCAAAGCCTACTGTTATCAGCAGCTGAAATTCTGTAGCTGAGGGTTTAGAATTCCCCCACAGAGATTAAATCTCACTATAAGTGGCCTTTGTATATGCATGAGTGTTATATTAAAAAGAAAATGCTATCATTCTTTTTAAAAGCAGATAATTTAAAATAGTCAAATTAAGAATGAACTAATGAAAGAGACATTAGTAGTGAACCTATATATCAATATTTATAATAAGTAGACTTATGTGTTACCAATATACCTTCAAAATATTTCTGACGTTCTCTTATCTTTGGCAGATGAAACATCACGTCTCACAACCTGGACTTTTCATTTCCCAAGGAGCTTTAATGTTTGTATGAAAAGTTCTGTCCTGACAGCAATCTTCAGGCACTTCACTGACGTTATCTGTAAGTTACAAAACTTTGCGTAAAACCAGAATTATTTCCCTCATCTGCATCAGCTGTGAAAAAAAACCTACAAACTTGAATAGGATTGCCTAACATATTATGAGGGCTCTTCTTGCAACCCAAAGGTATATATGTATACATATATGCATCTGGAAATTAAAATTGAGATATTGAAAAATGTTCCTCCAAAATAATAAATATATTTGATGTAGCTGAATTCAAAGCTTTCTGGTTGCTTTAACCCAACCTCTGTGCTGCAGTATTGTACTAGAAGCACATTTGTGGGGAAAAAATGCTGTAAAAAGCTTCACAAGAAGACTTTAAGGGACTCAGTTGACACCTACAGAGCTATCACATCTCTAGTGAGATGGTTCTAACTGTAAAAGACAAGAAGACACAAACTTCCCACTTTTCAGCTGAGATCCAGACCTCAGGATACTCTGCTGTCGCAGTATTTTCTCTTCATTCTTTCTCCTTCCTTGTTTTCGGTTTCCTTTTCCTCTGTCAGTGCTCTCCTAAGTGCTTTTCAACCCACAGCCTTATTTTTTCTCTATGCTTCTCAGTGATTTTGTAATTTTCAATTCTGATACACCTAGAGCATATTTTAATCCTTTCTTTGCTCTATAAATACATAAAACAGGTCAGAAAAACACAAGCAGAGAAACTTCAGATTCATATTTCTATATTCATGCCAGAAATGCTTGTGTGCTCAACCAGTCTCAGAGAGATAAACCTGTCCTAATGGTTTTCTAGCTTATTAGATTCAAATGACGTTTCTTTGCTATTTTAATTTTTTTTTTAATGATTAATCCATCAAGGAAAAAGAAGAAAAAAAGCACAATTCGAAATTTGAGATAATCATCTCTGAGAAAGATTAAAATGGAAGGGCAGCTTAAAAGTATCAGGCTGTTCAGGGACAGTTTTTGTACTAAGCAGGTTAAATATATCAAATAAACTCTTTGCTGTTATTTATTCTAATTTAATTGGGATATACAGGACTTAGTTGCTGGAGCACAAGCCAAATTTAAGTTATGGCTTGTGCAAATTGAGCTGTAGCACCTATTTTTGTGGCTGTACAAGTCCAGAATTGTATTAGCTTTCACCTTGTCTATGCTCTCCATCAGAAGTTCAAGAAATGGGATATTTATCAAATTTAGAGACCGTTTGACCTTCTTCAAGTTAATACAAAATCAGATTGACCTATGGTTGCCAGTATCAAGAGCTAGTTCACTCATTAGATGACTTCTCGATAGGGATGACCAAACGGTTTGACCCAAGATCACTGATGAGCTACATCCTATTAACCTCCCAAAAAAAGGGGAGTCAAGGAAAGGAAAGAGAAATAGGGGACAAAAGAAGCTTCAAAGTAACAGCTGTGTTTGATAAAGAAAATAGCATAAATATGATATAATGGCTATATACTTCATCTGTTCATCTATGACAGCAGTATGGGGATAAAGGGCTGCAAAACCATTAGAATTTAGCTGTCCCAGCAAACTTTAGGACAGTAACCTCCTAGTGACCACATTCTTACTTTTCCACACCAGAAGTCAGCTTTGTTCTCCCTTATGCATGAAACAAGTCTTGCTAAAACCACAGAGACAAATAATCCAAGAAAGAACCTGTGTCAGTAATTTCATTAAATAAGAAAACTGCAAGGGGTTCAAAAAAGAAATTGATTTACATAAGGAATCTCAGGACTGTGGTAGTTTGGCCTTTTTTTATTTAGATCCTTACATCCTAGTTGAACACATCAAATATCACCTGATTTTGTATGAGGAGGGAAAACATGACTGTTTGAGTCAATTCTGGTTGCAGGTGAAGGATTAGGCATTCATCCAGAATTATTTTTTGTTTGTTTGTTTGTTTGATTTTTTCTTCCTTCTCTTTCTTCTTTTTCTTTCTTCCTTTTCTTTCTTAATATGCACAGTTAATCACATGTGTCAGCCAAGTTTGTCACAGAAAAACTAAGGTTCTGTGAGGGTGGTGAGGCCCTGGCAAAGGTTGCCCAGAGAAGCTGTGGATGCTCCATCCCTGGAAGTGTCCAAGGGCAGGTTGGATGGGGCTCTGAGCAACCTGGGCTAGTGGAAGGTGTCCCTGCCCATGGCAGGGGGTTGGAACTAGATGATCTTGAAGGTCCTTTCAAACTGAAACCATTCTGTGTTCCCATGATTCTATTTAAATTCTGAAATAATTTGTGGTAAATTTTAGAGGTTAATTCCAAGGACCTCATATGACTGATTCCACGAGTACATGTCCAATAAAATTATAAAAGATTTCATCTGCTATATTTTCTGTAAATAAAAAAAAGCACATTTTCTTTATTGCATTCCTGGGGAAGTAGTAAAATTCAGCTATCTGAAAAATTTCAAGATTTTAAGTTGGAAAAAATAAATTTTATATTTTTTTCCTAAAACAAGATAATAATTCCCAAGTGAATATAGTCTAATGTAGAACTGGATTTGTGATATTCTATTTTATCTTACTAATGGGAATTTTGGGTTAAAATATTAATTTTTTTCATTTTTGTTTTGCTTTTTGAGAGCCACCTTTTGAAGAAAAAGTTTATCAGAATAGTGCAAACCAAGTCTACTTTACTTCCACTTTATATATTTCTGCTATATATCTATCTGCACACCCTGAAGGCTAAGTTGACAGTAAATTTGCCTTAATGCGTTTTGTGTCAAACAGTGCTGCCAATGTCTGTGAGAGTGCTCTGAAGAGAATACTTATGTGAAAAGAGAGAACAGTCCCTCTCTTAGTGCTCAAAAGGAAGCCCTGAAGAGCAAAGTAGGTCTCTGAATTAAACCTTTTTATTTTCTAGATAATGTGCTGCTGCATTTGTAAATCCAAATAATAATTTTATAACCATTATTGCCCATTAATTATAGCTTACATTATATTTGTATCCAAAGTGAATCAATAATTTGCAACAGATCTTTTTGCCAGTTGTGCAATCAAACATTATAAAAATACATTCCTGCTTCAAAATAGAAAACTATTTAATCAACTTAAATTAAATTCCAAATTATGATGGAGATACTAATCTATGTTCATTCGTTCATATCCATAATAGATACTACCAAATAAATAAGAAAATAGATTTTCTGCTCCTGAGAATTTATAATGCGATTTAAGGAATTTTCAGTCTGGAAGCATATCATAATCCTATACAGTTATTTCTGAGGATTCATTTTAGCCTAATTCTGCCTTTTGAATCTATAGAGTCCCCAAGTTCTTCATTATTTTACAAATATGCTAAATTCTGACTTCTTTCAATTTTTACTTTGTGTCCAGGCCAATGCCAAAGAACATCCAGGCGTGTTTCATGCTAAAATAAAAATCCAATTGTGTTCCTTGTCTGAATGCAGGATGAAATCAGAGTCTTTCCAAGTCACTGACACCTGACTGAAGAAAACTTCTAAGCGTCCATCTCTGTTTGGGAAAAAAAAACAGTCTCTGGAAGATATGATATTCCTTTATGACCCTACCAAATTATCTGGTCCTTAGGACAAAATATATCATCCCTCTGGGCAAATCCCTCTGTCAGTTGCTGTTTCAAGATGTACATATAAATGAATTTCAGGAAAACGACCAGTAGTCTGCAGGGATAAGCCTTCCCAGATGACGTCCCATCAACAGATTCTGGAGGTTCATCTCTTTCTCTACAGTATCACTTTGTCTCACCAAAGCTCACTTTTCACCAGACCGAGACAAGTAATAATATTTTCTTCCATTTCAAACATGGGTTCAGAAATGCAATCTACAAACTGACTTAATTTTTCTGCACAGACAAAAGCCCAGTCTGCCAGTGTGCTATTGTAGAGAGGTTAATATTTCCCTTTAGCCTTAATTTATTTGGATCTGAAAGCTTAATATTGCAAGTTCTTTACAGAATTAAGAAAGAATGCCTGTAATAAAAAGGCAATGTATTAAAACAAAAGCTCATCTTCCTGTATTATTCATTTTCTCACTAAAATATTACAGCAAATTCATTCACTTAGAGATTAAGAAACTACTGTTAGATTATGATATTAATAATAGTAGTATTTATTATTTCTGTTTATGTTGGATTATTTTTTATTTAAAACATATATGGATATATTTAATGGGTAGTTCTTTCACTCCTCACCAGAGACAATGCTACTACATACTAGTTTAGGAGATAAAACCTGTCCAAACTTCTGCAAAGATCAGAGTGTCTTATCTTAAGTTGGATTACTACTCTTGCAGACGGAGACCAGATAAACAAAGCCCTTATATAACTTCAGGGCTGTTGTGATCAATTTGCCTGGTGCACGACTCTGGGGACCATGCTGTTTTACCATCTTGATTGCAATGATAAATCCATCATTATGTTCAGTGCAGTGGAAACAGCTCAGAGCCTTGCCATTTGTGGCAAATCTTTTCTATGGCAGGCTCATAGTAAATCAGTCTAACCTGAGCTGACAATGATTGATTCTGAACAAAATGTCATGAACAATCAAATCCTCTGTTTTCTCCTTCTTTGAAAACGGAATAGATTTAACCCCCTGAATCTAACTAAATTCCAAATAAGAGAAAATGGAGAAGGATTGCTTGAGGGTGTTTTCTTTTCTCTGATTGATAATTCTGGTTAAAAAAGGGGAGATTTAATTCACATTTTAGAAATCTAATGTGCGTGGCAAACAATTCACCTGTTATTTACAATCATTGATCATTACTATCATTGAGAGTCAGATAAACACATATTTTAATCCACATTAGAGTGTGTGTGTGGGAAGAAGACAGGAAGATTTATCAGCTCTCTGAGGCAGGTATTGTTTCTTTCCTTCTGCTTGCTTAAATCCAAACCATAATGGACCTGTGGTAATGATTGGAGTGCCTGAAACATTTTGTGACACTGACAGCATCAATCTTGTGACACGGCATTAGAGTCATCCAGTTGGCCTTCTGATTTATCTTGGGTTGATTTTTCTGGCCTCAAAAAAGTTGTTGAAAAGGACCCTGAACCATTAGGGGTGTTAGGAGGAGCCTAAAGCTCACCCAGAAATCTGTGTTGCTCACAATCTAATATTTGATTGAACAGGATTGAATCAAACCCTGTATTTCATTGACAGAAAATGTACAGAAAAGAAAACTGTTCTGGCCCAGAACTGAATGTTCCAAAGCTTAAAATTAATTTTATCAAGTCATTTTTTTAAAGCTATATTTAGAAAATTAAATACCATCATGATATCCCTTTCAGCAGCCAGGTTTGTCTGTAATAGACACAGATTGTAAAAAAGACATGAACAGATCCTCTCCCTTTACTATTTGTGAACAAAAAAACAAAAAAAAAAAGTGTTGAAATAAAATAGCTTTGGCTTTTGTGCATACTGAATAGAAAATGAAAATGATACAGTCACTGAAATGATTACCTCATTTATTTGTTTATCAAGAATATTGGATGAAAGAAAGTAAGGGAATTGAAATTAAATGAATTGTAAGCATCTTTCAAATCTATTCTTTTTTCTAATCTACAGAGATCAGACGCTTTGGAGAGGCAATCAGCTTCAACGTGAGGTAGAGCAAACAGAAGCATCTTCCAGCTGAGACAAAAGGCTTTGCAGAGCTCATGTTTGTGAGGAGATGTGAAAAGAATATCTTAAATTGACTATCAGATATTTTTATTCTGTTTTTGGAGAAGTGGGAGTCTTTCAAAAATAGTATGTGAATATCATGCTTGTGAAACTGAGACACAAGCAAAACTTGCTGTAGATGGGGTTTCTTTGCACAGCCCTGCTAATGCAACTGCCTCTGACCTGAATTAAAATCATTATTCCTGTTCACACTTTTCAAATTGAAATTACTAGGGGAAAGGCAATTCTGCTTCACAGAGGATTTAATCATATCATCAGGTTTTGATATTCAAAACTAAGTTCAGTTTTGATTCAGAAAAAATCTCAAAAATTCTCAGTGACAGGAATAGTCCAAGGGTTCTTAATACAAAGACAATCCACTCTGAGAGACTCAGCCTGGGCTGCAGTTTCTGAAAGCCCTGGGATTTCTGGATTAGAGGCAATCTCCCTGCTTGGCTGCTTCAGTGACTTGAAGCTTCATAGTCTGCTTTCTTCAGTAAAACAAACCCATAGCCACGTATATGAGTTTTCAAGAAAACAGGGATCTTTGGAAGATGCCTGTCAGGCAAGTTTTTAATACTTGGTGTCTAAAATAGCTGCTATTAAATTGAACTCTGTGGGCTTTTTCATGACATTCCCAAGTAAAGCCCTTTTTTCTTCCCCCAGAGATTTCCCAATCAGCATTAACCACTCCATTATTGGTTATTGCCTACAATATCAATGCAGCACAAAGAATGGGTTTGTCAAATGAGGCAGATGGTGCTGAGGACCTCTGTCCACACCGTATGAGGTGGGGTGTTCAGGCAGTTGATTTGGCCTCACTGTAGTTTGCCTGTGGACAAATATATTTCTGTTTCATTTAACCCAAGAGTAGTCCCATTTCTGATTTCCTTTGCAGGGACCAACACTCCTGATCCAAATTAAGATGGTAGTGTAAATATTCCATCTCGAAAAGGTTAGATCATGACTTGTGGCCTTACTGTCTGTGTCCTCCACCTCCTCCAGCTAGGCTGCTGTTCAAGACTGTGCCGAGTAATAACTCTTAGAATGATGCCAATACTTCACCAGGTGGCAGTGAAGGTTTGGCCTTCCTCAGGAAGTTACTGTGAAGCAAATTCATGTCTAAGCCACATGGCAGCATTATTCCAGCACAGATCCCCTTACAGAGTCAGTCAGTAGACATTAACAAGTCAAAGCTTTTTCAGTTTAAAATCCCATGACAGTGAACAAATCACAAGCGCTAATCTTGGGGAATTAAGGGGAAAGTTACACAGAGAAATTTTAATATAGAGATTTTTTGTATGAGGGGCAGTCAGAAAAAGACATAAGGTAAACAAAGTGACTCAGCGATGACTTTCAGTCTTTCATATAGGTTCTTAATATGATTTGAAACCAAACTTCTAGTTAGCTCATGAACTTTTCCACATGTTCCTGTGTAAGCAGGTCTTTTGGAGATAATTTGAGCAGGTCACCATGCTTCACATTAAAAAAAACCCCACAAAACAAACTAATCAGGTTTCGATCTGGATTAAGCACAGCCTGTTGCCAGAGGAGGCTAAGAGGCTAGCAGAATTAAAACAGAAATTATAAATATGTGCAAATAACAGAAGTAGCAGTATAATAGTAAATATTGAATCAGTCAATGAGCAGTGAATCAACAAAACAGCACAACACTTTTAGTACTGACAAAATGCTTGTAAGACCAGGCTTCAGACAAACTCACACCATCCAAGGTTTGGTAGCATTTTACTGGAAGGCTTTTCACTGTTCATTCTGAAATACCTGGTACCAGCCTCTGCTGATTATACTACAGGAAAGTAGATGAACTATAAATTCACACATTATATCAGTGAAAAGCACACTCATATTCATGAAATCATTTTGCATTTCTCTTCAAATATGAGCATAATTTTATCCAAAAAAATTAACTTTGTCTTAACATTTCTAAAGAGGTTTTTGGTTTGTTCTTTTTTTTTTTTTTTTTTAATCTGACCAGTGCTGAGATCATTAAACTTGTGAAATTATACCTATATTAGCAAAATAGACAGGGCCAGGACTAAGGTCCATGGCCCATACAGACTGTTCACCCTGATAAACTGTTAATCCCCCTGGTCCATGTTTGCACACGATGAACAAGCAAACTCCCATTCAACATTGGGCCAAGATCCAAATCTGGCGCAGGTAGGACTATTCCAGCAGTGTTTGGGAGGATAAGGGTATTTTATTGTGTAGTTCAATTTGGTCTGTGTCACTAAGCTTCAGAGCCATAAAATATTGCCTTGCACATTTTATTAATTAATGATTATAGGTGTATGAATTACATTGAATCCTTTTTTCCTCTTTAGCAGATCTCAGCCTTAATTTTCTCAAATATATAGCTCCCAGAATTGAAAAATCCATTGCTGACATCATTCTATGTGTATGAACAGTCCATCTCTCGACACACGTTGGTTCCAGTACATCTGTACTACTATCATAAAAGTGTCCAGGCCCAGGGATTACCCCACAATTATCCATACAGTCAGATTGTAAGTATTATTGTTAGCGGACTCTAACACAGTCTTGGCATCCTAAAACTGTAAAAAAAAATTTCGATGTGGATAAGTGAGTCTATCCTTATGGATGTGAGTTATGCTTTACTGTTTCAGTCAGAGCGATCATTGGGCCATTTTGTTTGCTATTATAGAAGTAGCTGATGGGTAGATGTAAATACACTGTCACAGGACAGTGCTAAACTGACTCCCTGCCTTCCATCAAGCAGACTGGCAGTGTCTGAACTACACAGTCCTCATCCCTGGGCCAGCTCTGGGCCTCAGTGGTGCCTGCAGAGCCTTAATACATAATGATGATTTTATGTGGTTTTCAGTACAGAATGTCAGAAATAACACGAGGTCTGTTTCAGCCCAGCAGTATAATATTTTTATTGCACAGAAGTAAAGATAACCTTTAGGAAATTGCATGACAGTGGCTATTTGAAAGTGCCAAGTCTGTGGGGACAGTACTGAAGAAAGATGCTGGGCAGAGAGCATCAGACCCAATGCAGTTTTGTCATTGCTGTGGAGGATCAGTCTCTGGAGTCTGCAGTCAAAGACATCTTTGCTTCTTAGTGAGAGCTAGAGCAAGTGACATAAATCTCCAAGGGGAAAAGACTCTCTTTGCTCCCTTGTGGTCTTTTATTTAGCAGCATGGATTCACCCAGTATGGTTTCTACAGCTGAAATACGCATACGTATTTTCAAGATTAGGAAAGCAGTGATTTATTATCTTTTCACATGCAATTGCCTGTAGGATGAACAAGAACAGCTGTTCAGTAGTGTAGAGCAGCAATAAACAGTAGTTTGCTGCAGGGTAGGAAAGGGAGGAATTCCATAATTTGATTTGGTAGGGGATCTTCTATCCGCAGAAGTGGCCAAATGTAGGTTTATTCAGAAAATCTTTGTCTCACTGTGAAAAGTGCTATTGTCTCTTAATTGCTACCACCGATAGCCAAGTCCTTAATATTACATCTGTGCCGAAAGGCAGCATCCTCCAGAATCTCGCTGAGGCATTGTCTGTGTTCTGGCATGGATCATGCAAGACCATCCCAGAATAACAGCACCCTCTTCTGATCAGTCCTGAGGTTCTTAGTTTTCCCTCTATCCATCACTGTCAGCTCCCATTACAGCAGTGTCTGAGATCCATCAGGCTCCCAGCACAGTGCAGTGCACCACAGAATGCTATGGGAAATGTAACCATTCCCACAAAAAAAATGTAGCTTCCCCTTTTTTTACCGAGTAAAGTGTAAAACAAGACGCAAATTCACACGTAAGCAGGAATTATACTCACAGAAGTGCAAAAGCCGAAGGATGGAGCTGATTCCTGAGTCATTGTGTGTATTCTTTTGAACATATAAATATTTTCCTCTGCTCCTTCCTGCCTCAAGGTTATTCAGCTTCACTTCAGCTAAACAAACCAGGTCTGATGGTTGGCTACGCTGCTTTAGAATTATTGTCAGTTGACAACAAATGCACACTTGCCTTGCAGAGGACACAATTCAGGGGTATGGATCATATCCAAAATCAGTGGCAGGCATAAGGAAACTTAAAATATATTGCATTTTAGGTTAGACTTTCCAATCAGCGCTACCACATTTTCAACATCAAGCATTCAGCAGTCAGTACATGTGAAAATTAAAGTTGCATGCACAAATCTTTCCTCCTTTAAGTGTTCTTAAGGTCTCTGAATTGCCTGCAAGCAATTGCATGTGAAAAGATAATAAATCACTGCCTGTCTTTTGTGCCTTAGGAAAAAAAAGTCACTTTTAATAAGATGATCAAACCTGAAGGTTTGAAATTTGCACTCGAGGTTGTATATGCATGAGCTGTCTCACCACATAGACAACACAGTAAAGTGCTCTAGAATTATGTTAAGATTTGGCGAATCCTTTTGACAGAACAGCATTGCTTCATCCTGACTGCTCCACATTTGAAATCACTTTCCAGATTGTGCAGCTTTTAGAAGAGGCATAATAAGAAGTGAGAGAGGCACAGAGTTAAGTGAAGCAACTTAATGAAAAAAAGCAAAACTTGAACTTATGCTCTTGTCATTATCAGCCCAATCTCCCTTCCGTATGAACCCACAGTATTGTTTAAATGAGGAAAGAGCAGCTGGAAACGAACCAGTTTTTCATGATCCCATCTGGAGCTTCATCCTTGTGGCATAGTTAAACAAGATGCTAGTTTGGTGCATGGGCAGGACTGATAGGATGTTGACGGATTTTAGCAGACAGCCTCTAGCAAGCTCTGGTGAGGAAAGCACAGATGGGGCATATTGATTTTTGGCAGCTAACAATTGAGCCAAACCTGAATGAATTGGAGATATGAAGTGAGTAAAAGACGTCTTCCTGACCCCAAGACTGTACTCATGCCAAAATTCAAATTCCTTTTACAAAACACAGAAGCATTCAATTATCCGAAAACACCAAATACAAATAATTGTGTTTCTTTTAAAAGTTGGAAAACATCATCCAGATTTTTATGCATACTAAAGTCAGAGACAGATATCACTTTCCAATGAGAAAGTATGTGAAACCTTACTTTTCCTGTCAAGTACCACATATTTCCATAAGCAGCTCAATGGTATTTCAAGAACTTGATGCCCTCCCAGAAATAACAAACAATTCAAAAGCTAGACCTCATATGGAGGAACCAATCTATCCTCACAATAGCTTGCAATGAGTCTTTATGAATCTCCTTTCACAGTGCAAGGGCAGTGATTGCCAGTGAAAGAGCTCATGTGAAAATGCCAGACTAACTGGTCAGGGAGAACAAGTATAGCTGCATATGCTGCTGAAATGAGTATCCAGTGATTCTTTAGGACAGCCTCTTATGTGAATACCAATTAAGCAAGTGAAAAGATCCTCCAGACAGGCATATTTTTCCTTATTAATATTTTTTTAGAACCATATGAGAAACTGGAGGTCATAAATGAGACTGACCTTACCCTAAAAAGATTAATACCCAAATAGACAGGAGGATAAAAGGAAGTATTATTAACTCTGTACTACAGAAGTGAAAAATGTCTGATTCTAAGAGATCCTGACAGCTACAGCTCTGGTTTAAATAGACATAACTTTTTAGATATTCAGCACTTCCAGACCAGTTCTTAAGTGATTTTTTTTTCTCTGATATCTAAAGTCAAATACTTGAAACTAGTTTCCTGAATCCCTTATAAATACTTTAATCATGACACCATCCATTTACTCTTTAACATTTTGCTTTTGGGCTTCTTGAGATAACAGAAATCACTTTTACTTTAAAAACAAAATGCAGAAAGCAAAATCCATTTGTATAATTACAACTCTGATCTCCCCTTCTTCTTTCAGACATAATCCCCCCTAGAAAACTCTCACTTAATGGGCCATTCCAGTAAACCCTTATAGCTCAAAGATTGCTATGTTTAATAGAAGCCTGTAAGTGTTGAAATAGCAAAACTTGCAGCAAGATTCCCTGAAAGCTTTGCAAACTAACAAGCTTAATGGATTTTTAATGGTCCCTTTACAGACTTATGTAAGGGCAATGGAGGCAGTGGTGGTGGGAGGTTATGCTTGTGCATAATATTAAAAATATTTTGAATGCTCGACAGCAGCATCAATACCCAGTAGGACTATATTCTCATGGAAAGTTACATTAAGGAGTTTTTAACTGAATAGAGCAGGTATTAAATACCTTTGCCATGAGTGCAACCAATGCAATGCTCCTTGGGACAACATGGTGCTCCTGGTGCATTGAGAATCCCTACATGATTAATAGATTAAAGCATAAAACAGCTGGGGGCATAACGCCTATGTCCGCAATGATAAGAACTCCAAATACCAGATTTGTGTGCAAATATGGTGTTGAAAGTCATTGTGAGGTTAAAACGAAACCATAGAAAGAAATGGGTTCAGAAAACCAGCAGTGACTCTGAAGGACAAGACACTAAAACACAGAACTGAGATCAGATGGATTTTGGAATGTTATCTTGAAGAGAAAAAGCCTGGAAGAAAATTATGGGGGATCAATAGCAGTTTAAAAGACCTTTTTTATGGAGAAGACAGAAAATTTCATGCATATATTACCTTAATATATCATTACCTTGTTTTCAAGCTCTATTTTATTGCAAAAACAATAGGCTAAATTTTATTCTTGTGGCAATTATGTAAATTAATGTGTAATTACTTACTTGATTCACTAGCTATACAGAGGTACCTGGTAACCAAATATGGTCCCTCGTGATGATAAGGCCATCTAGACTTAGGCACATTATCACAGTCAGGCAAATAGATCTTTCCCTGGTTTGCAGCTCTAGTTTGGTGATTGTTCTAAGCAAAAGCTCTTAATCTGAATATCCACAGAATACCTGCAGAGATGATATTTTCATCTCTGTTGCAGTGTATTTTGAAAGACCAAAACCATTGAATAATATTATCCTTTTTATTAAGAAAAAATCCAATTCGTGCCATTGCTTTAATTTGCCTTTGTACCACAAATCCAATACTCCTCATTTTACAGTGTTCAGATCAGTTTGACTTATGAGGTTTAAACTGAGTTTAAAAAAAATGCGTAATTTTGTGTTTGGACACTCCTTTTTTTACATTAGATCCCCCATAATCAAAGCCAGCACCAGTCCACTTTTATTTCCCAAAAGATGCCTCCTATTATCTAGAAAAAAATTCTACTTTGATTTGAACTTTAATTTGCATTAAATAGGTCATATTAACTGTGTGAACCTACCCATCTGTAGGTAAAATTTTAATTTTGGATATGTTTCCTAAGGAAGAGGGTCTTGGAGGGTGCGCTGCTCTATAGACCTGAACGTGTTTCTCCACATTATTGCATCGGAGGAAAAGCAAATGCTGCATTCAGTGTCTCCGTTCAGTCTGATCAACCATATATAAAGTAAGGTTCTGACAAACAGTGTAGTCAAATCCATCTGTCTGCTGGGAGAAAAATCCTTAACAATGGAATTTCACACATTTTTCAGACAGCTGCCACTTAGTCTTTGTATCCCTGAACGTCAGGAAGGGAAACAATCACCAGGCCCCTGTTTCCAACATAGTAAGTGCCTTTCATCAACACTAACATTTTCATTATAAAGTTACAGACATAGCAAAGCCAAAGTTCCCTTCTTTGTTCACGTAGTCTTGATTTCTTTTATTATTACCCCTCCTTCCTTCCACTCCAAGTGTCCTAACTATTGAAGCTCAAGTTTCCTCATATCATAGTTCCAAGTATGAGCTAAAATTCTCTGCTTTCAGAGTGTTAAGAATAACTAGATTTTATTCTTACTGTCAGAGCTCTGGGCGTCTGGGAGAGAAGACAGACATCTGTGCAATTATACTTTTTGTTCTCTTGAGCAAAATTGCATTCTCTATTTTTTGAACATCTTTACATAGTCATGCTACCAAGTTTTCTCAGTTATGTTAGGCACGCATTTCTTTTCAGTTTGCCAGTCTAGGAGGTCTCAAAGTTCAATTGACTGACTGAGTCATCTAGAATATAAGTTTCTCTGTCTGAACATATCACTCTCATCTTACATCAGCTCAGAGCCAGTCAATCCTTCGAATTTGGAACACATTTTCTCTAAAAACAGCCAATGATTTTTGACAAGATTAAAAAAAACACAGCTTAAACTCCATAGACTGTATTGACTAGATCTTCACTGGCCATAAGAAGAATAAAATGGGAAACACCCACTGCATTTTCTCCCCCAGCCCTGTGTTCTTTCATTGCATGGTAATGAAATCAGGTTGTAATGACGTCAGTCTTGCATCCATCTGCAGGTATTTAAAAACAAGAGCATCTCTTTTGGATCAGACCTAAGGTCTACCCCGCCCAGAACTTTGTCTTTAGTAGTGATCAAAACTAGATGTCTAAGAAAAAATATAAGAGAGCAAGTGCATGTTATATATCCTCAAATTTCATAGAGTTCAGAAATTTTCAACTCAAAGGCTTTCTAAACCATGGGTGATTTCTTTGAATTTAAGTATCCTGAGGAACTCCTCTGCTATGAATTTATTCAACTGTGCCTTGAACACACATAAACTTTTAGCATCCTGTTGTAGGACTTTCCTCTACATCTCTGCCTTCACTTGAAGACCACCTTGAGTCTGCCCCTAATGTCCAACCCTCTCCAGCTTTGTGCTGGAACAGACCGTGACTAACTGATCTACTCTGTGCTGTTTGCAGCCTTGCTGACCTAAGCCCCAGACCTCTCTCCTTCCCCTCAACTACCTCTTTTTCTGGGCTGAAGACCAAAGTTAGCTATTTTCCAGCTTCCTTAGTCAGCTGTTCAATGATTATTAACAACTGTGTTACAATTTTGTGAACCTCATGCTGTATGATTCTACACAGGACAGAACCACAAGCCAGATTTATATGGGGACGTGGCATTATTTCGAATCAGTATACACTACCATCATACATTCTGTTTTGTTCCCTATTCTGTTCTTAATAAGTCCTAGTACTAACTGAGTTTTGATCATTAAGAAGAGTAGAGATGATATTTCCAAAAGAAAGCCTGTTATAATATGAAGATTTCATTCCTGAGTGCTAATGATGAGCTCAGAGTCTCTCATTCCACATGTAAAGATTAAATTATTTTTCCCATGTGCGTGACTTTTAAAATTTATATTTATTGGATTGTGTCTGTTGTATTAATGCCCAGATACTAACTCTTGTTACATCTCAGTACCCTTTTTTTTTCATTTTGCTCTCAGACACATTATTTCTGTCCCTCAAGGATTTATAATCTTGGTCGCTTTACACCAGAACAGCACCTCAGTCATTGCAGAGACCTCAGAGCCATTAGTCATGTTTCCTTCAAAACATCATCTATACAGCCACATCATCCCATCAAAAACTCATTTCTTTTTCCTGTGAAACACTGCAGGTTCTTAATGTAATCCAGACTGCTGTGTGAAGAAGCTGTGAACAACTCTACGCCATGAGCTGAAGAGAAAGCTTTAGAGAATGCCTAAACACATCAATGCTCCATAAACCATGATTGAGTTCAAACACTGTAAACCTCATCTCTTGGAAGAGCAGAGGTCCTAATGGCTGGGAAGGAACTAGGATGTCCTTTGTCCTGCCCTCCATATGCCCAATTCACACACATCTGATGGAGGACAACCTGCCCTTGTGCCAGCTAAGGAGAGGACTCAGGAGTTCTCTAAGAGCTTAATCCTCCTTGATGGCAAATTTACTTTTGAACTGCTCATGTAGAAGGTGAATTCGGGTTTGAGGAAGAGCTACAACTCATGTAACAGAACACAGACAGAGCCAGTGTCTCCCAAAGGGAAGGTTAACTGTGAACTGTGCAAATTCATGTTGTTATATTGAGTTTACACAGAGAATACGAAAGGCGGTATCACTTTTTTTTCCTACTATTAAGTACACTCATGTTGTCAGTTCTTAAACTCATTAACTCCAGGACATTTAAGTTCTGCCAGTTTTCTTCCTGATCCTACTGAGAGTTTTTTATTTTTTATAAATTAGCTCATCCTCAATTGCTTTGATCCCCTGAATTCCCAGTCAGTTCATTCCCTGATGAGACCAGAGGCTTATCTTGTTTCCACTTGAAAATGAGCATATACACACACATATGCACACACAGTGAAAGTGTAACTTGTATCTTTTCCAGTTCATTATTTACCCATATATTTATTTTTCATCTTCCCTTTGGGGAGCAAGTTCCCTAAAGTGCAAAGTTTTAATCATAAGGCTTGTGGCTTTTTGCTCAGTGCCAAAAGCACTGTTTCTAATAACATTTTGGCTCTGCTTGTGTATCCAGAGGTCTACTGCTGTGGGGGAAGGAAAAATGATTGCCTTCCAATATCACTGCCCAGTGTAACACATATCTCTGAAAACACAGAACAGAAGAAGGGCTGCCCAGAATACAGCTCCCCTCAGCTTCACCACGCACAGAGAGAAAATCTGTGCTCCTTGTTCAACTTAGAATTAATAAATAATATATTTACTATTTTTGTTTATTGCTTAGATATTTTCTGCTGCACTTTTGTCTGCTCTTGCTTTGAAAAATAAAATCCAAACTAATGATGCTGTTGGCATCCTTTTTGTCCATGCTGTGCAAACTCTGTCTTCCACTTGCAAACTTTCAAAAGGCAGCATAATCTTTTGCAGGTCGTGCATCTTTTCAAAATCTCAGATGTTTTGCATCTCTGTATGACATTTAGTGAGGATTCTGTCTTAGAACTCTGAGTGATTTTTCACTATTTTCTGTCTTTGATTTTGGGTTTTTTTCTGCCATATTTTGGTTTCCCTTGCAGAGCATCACTATTGCTAGAGTGCTGTCTGTTTGACATGGAGTCAGTAGTAGTGCATTTTTCTGGACAAATATTAATTGCTTTGTCAAAAGCCTGTTCTAGAACCTCCAAGGTTTCTCTCTCTGTGTGTTTTTTTCAAAATGTCTTGTCTCTGGTCTCTTTTCAAGCCTGTTAAATCTATCCCTGACAAAATTACGAGGCTGCTTCTTCCACTCAGAAAAGTGAGGAGATCACCTCAGCCTTTTTGTCTACTCTGACATCATCACTCATGTTTCATTTTCATACAACTGTCAGTGCATTTCAAATTTCTATAATTAGTTTCACAGCTGGTCACCTATGCATGACTAAACTGAAAATTATTCAAAATTGGGACTGCTCCTGACTAGGTTGTTTTCAGAAATACAGTCACCATACGGCTGTAATTTCATGTGTGTGTGTATGTGTGTGTGTGTTGTATATATGCTGCAATACTTGTTTGACTTTTTAATCACAGAATCATAGAATGGCCTGGGTTGGAAGGGACCTTAAAGACCATTGAGTTCCAAGCCCCCTGCTGTGGCCAGGGACACCTTTCACCAGACCAGGTTCCTCAGAGCTCCACCAGACCTGGCATTAAACACTTTCAGGGATGGGGCATCCACAACTCTTCTGATATGAAAATTGGATTTCTTCCTTAATAAAACTGGTTTTGCTGTCCTTTCCCTTTTGACTTCCCCATTTCTTGTGTTTCAGGCCCAAGAGGTTTAGCTTCATTCCCTAATTTTCTCATCTCTATTTTCTCATTAGGTGATGCTGAATAGAGAAAGGAAAAGGACATGCTGTGCAACAGGGACAGCCACCCTTTGCATTCTCTGGGATAAGGCAGCCTGGCAAAAGCAAAAATATTCCGGATTATCCTGCCTTCCAGTTCCAACAGCTTCTAGAGCCGACAGAATGGCTGAGCAGCCTGCTGTGATACATCCACTAGAACAGCCCCAAATAACTTCTGTCGCTGAGATTTTCTCTTGTGTTTTCCTGTTTTCCTCACTCTCATTGATAGATGCAGCTGTGTGAATCATCTTGAGTGACCACTCCAACTACATCGCACTCTTCCATCCTCACCTCTGTGCTCTGGGGGCTTGGAGGGGAATGGGTGAAGGGAGAGCAACCAGGCAAGGCTCTGAGAACAGTGGAATCATCCCAGTCCAGAAGAGCTTCCAACAGCTTTGATCCAGTGTCCCTTGGAGCTAACAAAGAGCTTTGTCACCTTGGCTTGTCCCTGCTTTCACTTCAAAGGTCTATTTGCTCAAATTCCCTGTTGGTGTGCTTGCTAGTTCAGAGTTTAGTTTCCTTCTGAAGCCAGACAGTTCCAAGAGGAAACCGAGACACACAGACAAGATCATGATGATACTCACTCCAAATCAGCAGCATGGGAGTGTATCACATCATTCTTGTTTTTTTCTGACAATGGTATTTTTCTAGCAACCTCTGAGCCAGCCTTGCCCTCGGTTTCTTCTCTGCACCCTTGCAAGAGCACAAGGCACAAAACATAGTGCTGCAAAAGCACTGCTCTGACGAGCTCTGACACAACCTTTTCAACCTTTTTGTCCCTTTGAACTGAAACAGAGATAAGCAGACCCCAGAAGAAAAAGAGTTTGTGTCAGACACAGGAAAACCAAAATGCTCCAAAGGGCACCAACACTGAGGGTTGTGTAACATACAGATGGGATGGGTTTCCTCTGGAGGGTGCTAGGACTGCTCAGGGAGGACAGGGGTGAGCCCACACCAGCTGGAGATTCCTCCACAGTGGTGTAATTTCCAATAGGTATCTCCGAGAAGCAAAGCTCCAGGTTTTCTACTCAGTGACCTAAGGGAAGACAAAGTTATGCTTCATCACTGCCTGCATTTCAGATGGCACTGTGTGGCAATAGCTTTTCTGTAAAGATTATGCAGCAATAACTCTGCATATTGTTTCTGGATATTTGAATTTTCATTTGTGAAGTTGGTAGTGCTGTGGTTTCTATGTGCAAAGCTGACTGGAAATTTTGTTATTACAGAAAGTAGTTATTCAGTTTTCACGCCAGTCTACTTCCCAGAGTAATTCTGGCACAATCCTTTTGAATAAGCATAGCTTGTTCAGATTGAAATTGAATTTAATATTAATCTCAACTCTAGAAGCACAACCTATGAAGTTGCCAGCAAAAGAAAAATTACTTTAATATTAGAAATTATTAATATCCAGAATCTTTAACTTCTCATGTTTTCTAGCGTTATACTATTTTTATGTATAGACCAAGGTCAAATTGTCTATAATATAAAAGTCATATTACTGTGTAGTATTAAAAAAAGGGGAAAACCAGAAGGGGAATACCCAAGTCATTAACATGATCATTGGTTTGTTTTCCCTAAAGTATGCACATTTTCTGAAACCCTGAAAAATTTTTAACCCTTTCAGCAAAGAGAAAAGTACTGAAATCTCAAAATTCTTCTAGGATTTTATAAAGTTTTTCTGTCTCTCTAATACTAAGTGGGACTTGCCTGACCAAATGTAGATAACTCTAAATTAGTAGCACCAGGTTCTTCTAATAATCAATCAGGACAATTAAGTATTGTCAAGGTAAAATTAATTTCATCCTAAAGATGTCTACATTTGGTCAAATAAATTGTCCTTTAAAAATATTTATGTCTCCCCATTGATCACAGGAGACACAGACAAACCTGCACAGACACAGCCATCGTTATTATATCTTAGCTATATAAATGCAGGTGCAACAAATCGAAATTCAAGCCCTAATTTTTCAGATTGGATTTCACACACAGCGTAAGTCACTAGATTGGGCAAAATGGACTAAAAGACTTTCTTTCAAGGCAAATACAGGAATCAAAGAGGGTTGCTAAATAGCTCTGATGCATTATTAGTTTTATTTCTCAAACACAGTGTTGAAAATTACTAATCCATTAAAATTTATATTTTTTTATTTTTGCTTTTTTGTTTTCAGACCAAATTCTAAACTTCCTGTGCCCTGTGTTAGTAAGATACACATACTACACGTTAGAAAATAATTCAAAAATTGAGCTCATTATGAAGCAAGAGCCTGCTCACCTGAGGCACCAAAAGAGTATTTTCAGTGAGAACCTGTGGATCAGGATTGTATGATGCAAGACATACATGATAATAGCAGCTTGAATGATTTAAGTAACACACTTTGTTTCTTATCTAAACCACACAGCACACAGTCAGCAAAAATGTCTATGGGGTTTTTATGCTTTTTTTATCATGAATATATTATTAATGGTTCAAAATTAATCACAAAGGAATAAAAAGGTGCCCTTATAGCCTTGCTCCCCAGACATTCTCTTCAGGCTATTGGAAGAGAATTTATTTGCTATCCTGAATAAATCATTGTGTTTCGGAGGTTGTGTGGAAGAGAGCTTAAATAGACATAAGCAGTTGTGAAAGGCCTTCTCCAGCATCCTTAACTCCCTAGTCAGAGCCTTTCCTGCAAATAACTGACTTGCAAAAACACCAAGCAAGCTTCAGCTGTGTTGTGGGATTTATAGTCCCAATCCCAGAAGTTTCTAGTTGATTCTGGCAATTATTATTTCAGTTGAGCAGTGAGAGTGACTTCTGACAAGGCTGATGGTGAGACTGGTGTTTTGCAGTTGAATATTGGTAGCAGCCCAAGTGATTTGCAATTATTATTCAGAAACGAAGGGTGTTTGTGAATATCTGGAAGACTTCTTGAACAAGCGGCACATCTCATCGTGCGTGAAAAAAAACTGCTTGCTAAGAGAGCTGTAGCTCTGTAAGGCTCATGAGAAAAATCCAGCTCCCAACCCAAGCTAGCCTGGCTAAAGACCAGGGAAAAGAGAATTGACAGGATCCTGGGAGGATACCCAATACTATTGTGTTAATTTCCTACCCAGAGAAGTCACTAATAACCACTCAGAGAAACTATATATTTTTTCCTCTTTTTTTTATTTCTTCTTCTTTCTTTCGCAGTATCTACTCAGGGGGAAAAAAATCTGGCATAGAAGTAATGAAGTAAAAAGCTAAAATTTAATATTTCTGCTCTAGATCTTATGCCAGCATCTATTACAAGAAAAACGCATATGTGGTAAAACTTCGGCAAGATTTCACAAGTGGGATATCCATCCAAGTGAATCAATCCAGGAGGCTCAGGAAGGAGCAAAAGGAGACCAGGGCTGAGCTGAAATGGAGCCTTAAGACCATCAGCAGGGATTGGGAATGCCCCAGGTGGGGCTGACTGGAGACCAGCATAGCCCACTTATGCATCTGTTCAAGAATAAAACATATTTTTTCATGAAAAGAATAGTAAGAGCAGATAAATGACAGATTATGTGGTCTGGCATGGATGTAAACATTTTTCTAATTTTCGTTTCCCTGTATTCTGGAAATATCTACCCCTCACAACATTTGTTTTCTTGCACAGGGTGTTCTTGATCTTTCTTGCAGCAGCATTAGTCAGACTTTAAAAGGAAGATGCATCTTCATATTGAGACAGCAATTGAAACAAAGCAAGGTAGGAATGTCTGAATGCTTACAGACAGAGGAAACATTGGCTTTGACCTCTCTGAGAGCTGTGGTGAACATCTGAGTGCACAGGCAAGACTTCAGCATGCTCCATGAGCCAAACAGGAATACCTGCTAATGAGCAGTCCATTTTCTAGGCAAATGCTGAATGGATGGAATTAAATATGCACATTAATGCTTTCTAAAACTAGAAGTACTTAACAGACCCAGTGATGCAGAAGAATGTTCTACCCCTAGTAGTCAGAACATTTCTGTATAGACTAATCTTTGAGCATAAAAGTAATAATATTTGATGTACCCAGGCTATTCAAGTGCTCATTTTGCCTCCCCCCTTCACTACCCATTCTCTTTATGGAGAAACTATGCAAATATTTCTAAATGTTTCAAATATATTATTTAAACTAACTAAAAATGAATTGTATCTAAGAGCCCAAATTATTAAGCTCTCAGTTCAGATATAGCTCTCTCTTTGCTTTCAGCCTTGGCAAGAAATAAAAAATCTGAAAGTCCTTGGATCCACAAATTACCTGACTTTGGCTTTAGATCCTGCAGTGCCTCATCTCCCGCCTTTGGTGTTGGATTCTTAGAAGGTGATCCCACTTCAACGGAAAAAAAAGGAAACGTTTCCATTCAAAGCAGATGAGGAAGGTCACAGGTTTTATCAGTCTAATAATCAAGCTGAATCAGAGACAGACATATTTCTATCAGTAAGTTTAATTGGAAGTTCTGATGCATTTTCTTAAATCACTTCCAAATAGGAAAGTGGCTAACTTTAGATTTTATATATTTATTTATATGTATTATATAACTACTATATTCTATTCTATTTTCTATTTCATGTGGATTGAAAACTTGCGTAATGGCTGGGAACTAGACTGTCTCCTCTAGGAAGAAAGACTAAGAGATCTGGGACTGTTGAGCCTAGAAAAGAGAGGCTCAGGAGGATCTTATCAAAGTATGTAAAGTCGTGAAAGGAAGGCAATAAGAGGCTGAGCCAGCATCTTTGCAGTGGTGCCCATTGACAGGAGGACAATGAGCACTAATTAAAACATGGAAGGTTCCCTCTGAACATCAGGAAACACTTTTCTCCTGTGAGGGTGCCTAAGAAGTAGCAGAGGTTGCCCAAAGATTTTGTGGAGCTTGTGGGTCCTTGGAGGTATCCAAAAGCCATATGGATGTGGTCCTGGGTGTCTGTCTCTGAGTAGCCCTTCTCAAGCAGAGAGCAGAGGGGTTGAACTACACGACCTGCAGGTGTCCTTTCCAACCTTACATCTTTCGTGGTTCTGTGTTTGAAAGTGCCATCTGTATTGATGGTAATACCTCCTGCAAGTCTCCTCTATATTTTTCAAGCTTTTGAAACTTTCAAATTATTTTCAGAGTGGGAAAGAGCAAAAGAAAAGAAGAAAAGGCAACAAAATTAATTAAATTACCAAAAATTACTAAATATTAAAATTATCAATTTTAAAAATTAAAAATGTTAAAAAATAAAAATAATTTCCTAGTATCTAACAGAAATGCTTTCTTTGTCTCACTCCCTCAAGAATTGATGAAATTAGTTTTTGTATCACAAACCCAGTAGACTTTGACAACAGATCTTTTCAACCTTTTGCATATTTTACCACAACTCCCACATGCCTCTCCTGCACACTTTTTCCCTTTCTCTTAACCCCCTTTCTCTCTCTTCTAGAATAAGCAAATCTAATTATTTAGAACATTTCCTCAGAGGTGATATTTTCCAGCCTCTAATCATCCTTGTATGCCTCCTTTGGATTCTCTCCAATTTATCTTCATCTTCTTGAAATGGGCATAGTACCCTAGATGCTTCCTCCCCTAGTACGAGATATTGAGCAATAATTACCTGGTTGTCTTTCTTCAACATTGCTTTTCCTATATCACTGAAGGTGATCTGCCCTTTTATAAACACCTAGTTGATGTTGTGTTCAGTTTTTAGTCCATTTTAGCTCCACTTCTTTTTGCAGCAGTGTTGCCTAGTCAGTTACTCTTTATTTTCTAGGTGTGTAATTGATTTCACAAGGTATTACACATTAGCTTCTTGTTGAATCTCATTTTGTTGATTTTGAACCAAATATCCATTAGATTGAGGTAATGTTAAATGTTAATCCTGTGCTCCACCTAGCTTAAGCCATTCAAAGTTTAACATTAAAAAATGTCATAAATATAATGATTTTCTTTACATAATTAATTGATATTTACAAAAATTATTTAGCATATTTTTTCAAGCAGAGGTTAAATATAGAAGTATTTCAGCTAGACTTTGATTTTTTTGTGTTGATATCTTATGCCATAATATTGAAATTTCTACTCCTGCCAAATGGTCCCCTGGACTGGGGGGACCAATTGGAATTCAATGAATTTCAAGAACATTAAAACATATTTTATTGATATAACCTAGAAGCACTAGTATTCATCTAAAAATCTAAAGATGCAGCATCTACTAAGAGGAAATATGGACATCATATTTATCATATGGTCAAAAATCTGATCTGTGACCCAAGTAGTATTTTATACTTAAGTAGAAAAGTACAAAGGTTCATGGACTGTATTCTCTATAGCTAATAGGAGAATAATAGACTTTTTATTACTAAAACAAATACTCTGGCTTCCAATACAGTAAATGGGGAAGATAAATGTCTCTGAAGGTGTCTAAAAGGAAATCCGGTCTATCTAGTTTAGCTGCCTATGTTAGGAATTTGGATCCTCTCTTTATATGATTTTAAAAGAAGGAAACTAATTTCGTATATCTTCCTTTAAAAAATCATGTCTCCACTCACACTTGTATTGTGTTTGGAGAGAACTGAAGTGATAGACACAATAAATAAATAAATAAATCACACAATAAATGTAGCTGGTAAGAAATTGATGCAATTCAGAAAAAAAGAATGTCCACAAGCAATCTTTTCAAATAGTGTATGTTGTGGAGAATGGATTTAAGACTCAGGGAGACCCCACACCACATCAACATGGCGACTGGAGCCTGTCCTGCAGCAGAGAGCCCAGAAACAGAACACAGAAACACAGAACATGACTTCCCATAAGCAGCACACTAACACATCTAGATGGGCTTCACTCCTAACCTAACAAATTACCACTCTTTTATGCAGATTTACCACCTTGGGAACCACCCACCTTAGTCATCTTTACACCATGCTCAAATCACACTCTACATGTGTCCTAAATGTGTAGTAGTGGAAGGATGCATGAATAAATAGCATTTCCTTAGCAGTGGCTTGTATCATTTGGGAGTCAAGATCAACATTTCCGAGGATAAAATTCACTTGAGGTGGGTGAAATGTACCTGTTATATTGAAAGACAGCACAAGAAAGTTACGTCTTCTTTTGCTTCTTCTTATCCTAGAATGGGAGGAAGGGAAATGACGGGTTAAGATACCTTCTGATATTACTTGGTTTGGGGTTTTTGTTGTAGTTTTTCTAGAAAACTCTGTGGAGTGATTATTTTGATCCTACTCATCTATATCACAGGTCTGAAGACCATAATTTTGACATATAATATGATTTTTTAATTTGTTGCACTGTGGTGATGAGCAGATTGAGAGCAGCCCTGTGGGGAAGCACATGGGGTGCTGGGGAAGGAAAAACTGGACATGACCTGGCAATGTGCGCTCCTATTCCAGAAAGCCAAACACGTCCTGGGCTGCACCAAAAGAAGCATGACCAGCAGGTCAAGGGTCAAGGAGGGAAATTCTCCCTTTCTCTGCATTCATGAGAACCCACCTGGAGAACTGCATCTGGCTCTGGCACCCCTAACACAAGAATAACGTGGACCTGCGAGAGAGACTCCAAAGCAGGGTCATGAAAATGGTCACAGGGCTGGAGCACCTCGCCTGTGGAGACAGGCTGAGAGAGCTGGGGCTGGAGAAGGCTCTGGGGAGACCTTTTTGGGGCCATAAAAAAGATGGGGACAAACATTTTAATAGAGCTTGATGCAATAGCAAAAGGGGTCATATTTTTAAGCTGAAAGGGTAGAGATTTACAGTAGATATAAAATTAGATATAAGGAAGATAATTTTTATTATTATGGTGAAGCAGGTTGCTCAGAGATGTGGTAGATGCCCCTGGAAACATTCAAGGTCAGGCTGGATGGGGCTCTGAGTAACCTGATCTTGTTGAAGATGTTCCCGCGCATTGCAAGGGGTTTGAACTAGATGATCTTAAAGATCCCTGCCAGCCCAAACCATTCCTTTCCATACAGGACATTTTCAGCACAGCATATTTTGAGCAAAAATGGAAAAACAATCTTTCATACATTCTTCATATATGGATATTGTCTTGTAAAGCACAGAAAAGAATGGGTCAGGAGCCGAAGCGAAACTCTCAGTTACAGGCAGAGTCAGATCCATGTCCCTAAAGCTTTACTTTCCTGATCATAGTCTGAAAGATGCTGTATAATAGAACATAGCTGAGGTCATTGCTATCCACGTTCAGAGCAGTGTGATTGACACTAGCATTGTAAGCTTTCTTTAATTACAAGATTGCAGTCTCAGAGAACGAGCCCTTACCCTTAGCAAAAGAGAAATATGATTAGCTAATTCCACAGAAGAAACTGGGCTAGAATGCAAGAGAACATGAAGAAAGGCTACAGAATTGGTCTACACAGGGAAAACAAGACATACTGAGAATGAATAAGGTGTCAGATACATCAGAGAAGAGAAAAGGAAAGAGGTGGGGTTGAAACTTCAGACATCCTAATGTTACGCTTACTTCATCCCTAACTTTTGGAAACTTTAGTATCAAATTTATTGTCAATATAAGTCTATTACCATTTTATCACAACCTGCATTAGCACTACTGGGCCTTATATGCATGTTTTATATGAGCAGATAATTCTGTGATTGGAGATTTCCATCCGGTGTTTTCCATCCATGCAGGAAAAGCCTTCCCTAGCTGTGGTCACTGAAGAACATTCGCTTTATGTGGTACAGGTTTGCTTTATCGTCCCCCAATGATGAAGGTCAGGGCTACCCATCACCACCCTCAGGAAGCATCCAGCACATTAATCTCAAACCTGATTTTTTTCTTTTTCCCTTCCTTGACCAACTTTTTCACTTCCCACGCGTCTGCTTTTCTCCACTCATGTCACTCCCAAGTAATTTTACTTCTGTACAGCCAGGAAAAAGTCAGAAACACAGTAACCTACCTGCAGCTTCAACATTATTTTTCTGAGTCATGCCAACTTTGAGATGAACACAAAACCCATAAAAAACTCTTTTGAAAACTCTTGGTGTTACTATCTCAAATTCGGCAGAACACACGTGTTTACCTAGTGTGGTGCTGCACCATGTTAAAAACTCCTTGAACTTGAATGATTTCATGACACAGGGCAGCAGCCTACAAAGATGCCCTTTTGGGTCCTGATAGCCTCAGCACAATTTTATAGCTGTGCTAATTAGTTCTGCTTCACAGAGACCACGTAGTTCTCAGTCCCCCACCTAGATCAGTCATCTCTGGGACCATGTACTGAATGTATGGAAAGATGCGTTTTTATATAAAAAAGATGAAGATGTTGTCATGAAGGGCAAACTATACTTAAACCAGTTATTTCCTTAAAAATCTTGGAATAAAGGTGTCCAGGTCGTTATCAGCTTTATGGGGTGAAGAAAGAAAGAAAAGGAAGAGAAAAAAGGAGGAAAATTACAATTTAATTTAATAGCATAAATCCCAAATCAAAATTGTGCTTGAAAATTTTAACACATATACCTGAATACAAAATCTACTAAGACTCTTTAATAACATGACTTGTCATAAGAGCATTAGTTCTTCCCATGTTTAAGATTAAACATGTTTAAATAGGTTTACATTGTTTTGTGTCAATGTGAGAACAGCCTGTTTCCTATGTAAACCTAAATAATTGTATGGCTCCAAATGTGCAATCACAAATCAAGTAAAGAATTTTCGCTCTATCCCACAGGTCGAATGATGTCAGTGGTGTTACTGCTATAGTTAAATCTTCTTTGAATGGGCAAAATTACCAAACAGAACCCTAATATAGATTTGAATGAGATGGGAAAATTGGCAAATGCTTTAAAAATTTGTTGATTTTGATAAGCAAAAAACCCCGAACCCAAACTGTGTAAGAAGAGCTGAAAGTGATTTATTATCAAGTAAGCTGTCTCTACAAGACTGTTAGTTCCAGATGGCATGATACACATTAACTGCATGTAAATGTGTGTGTAGGATCTACTCCATTAGTTATAATGAACCAATCAGAAGGTGTTAAAAAAAAAGTAAATAAATAAAAGTCCACAAGAATGTGACTCTTAATAGCTCCCAGTAAGAAATAGTCTGAAATGAAGTAAAGAGAGAGAGAGAGGCATCTGCCCCTTTCAGTGAGATTCTTGAAAATTAAAATATGTAGGGTTAGAATTTATATAGTTTGAAGCAATACTAAAGGACCAAATGGTCACTTTTGACCCCAAATCCTATGTCTGAGACAAGCACTAAAAAGTACATTATTTGTCAAGTTTATTGGGCCTATCAGTCTCCCAGATGACTGAGGGGAGAGAAGATAACTGACCACCAATACCAGGAAAAAATTTTTGTCATCAGATTGGCACATGCAAATACCCTGGTCCTGATTGGGAAGGTCTGGTTCACGGTTTCTAATCAATACACACAAATGACAAGAGGTTTGAGAACAAAGGCAAGACCATAAATACCTGGCATAAAACCACAGATTCTTATAAAATAAAGAAATTAAGATATTGGGAAAGAAGAAACAGAGGAGACTGAAGAAATTAGATGGACGAGTTGTTTTTTTGTAGCTGCCAGAGGATAAAACTTAGCTAGAAACTCAGCTATCACCCCTGTATCAGCAAAGACCTTGGTTTATTTGTTTTAGAATCCTAATTTTTGAACCAGCTACTAAGTAGGACTGCTAAGCTGCACAACCTTAGTGTGAAAAATGAGTACACTGTTGTATTTGATGGGTATGAATGAAACATCCCAAATTGGCAAAAACGATCCATTCTTATTCTATAAGGAAAAACTGCTCAAAAACAGCCCAGCCCACATCTTTTTAATTTTGCAGGGTTTAAGGGAGGGAGAATTACAGCATCTGGCTTAAGAGCTTGCATACCACCTTTGCTCAGCCCAAAGCACATTAAAACAGCTGAGTTATAAACCCCACAGATGGAAAAGAGGGTTGCAGTAATGATGTTCTTTAAAATGCAGCCAAGTTGCTTGGGTACTCCATATAACATAAATTGCTGAAGCACTCAAGTACTTAACTAGTTACAGTATGTGAAATTGGGTTTAATTTGACAATGCTGTAGCTCAGCATTGTTTGCCTTCCAATTATATACATTGATTAGACTTTGAACATAATGAGCTCTTGCCTGAAGGGGGTCTGACAACAAAAGCAATATTTTAGGAACTCAAGGCTGTAGGGTTGTAAAGTGAAAATTTTGCTTGAATACAGTTTCAGAGTAGGCTGTTTTAATAAGTTAATATTCAAAAGTCCTGTGGTTAGGAGGTGCAAGGTTTTGTTATAACTCCTGGTTCCATATAAGTAATGCAAATGTTATTTTTATTCTACATGCACATTAAACACATAATCCCCATTCCTGTTAAAACAACCCAGGTAGTAAACACTCTAAATGTATCTTGGGTTAATATGCACAGGATGGAAATTAAGTTGCACTATAGCATACATTACAATAAAAACTAGCGAAGTGTGTAATTACAGTTACTGTGCTGTATGTTGCCGTATACATCGTTCAGTGTAGCCACAGCGGTAACCATCTTACTGTCACTGTCTTAATTATAGCAGTTTTATTGTTATTATTATTGTCAGTCTTTAAGCCTTTACTAAATCCAAAGTTCAAATTCAGCAAAGCACAAAAGCGTGTGTTTCATTTTAAGAAGGTGTGTAGTCCCACAGAAGCTGGCAGAATTACAAAAACTTCAAAAATACACTTTTTGGAATAAATGGGATTAGTTACACATCTCTAATTAATGATAGGCACACCAGGGATTGGTATTACCTCCAAAAGAAATATTAATTCAGTGAAGATTCTAAGCCTGAGCTTCTTGTTGACTACAGGTGATTTAATTTCCATCGACCCAGTCTTAGGAAGTCATCTATAGTTTCCATGACTCCAGTGTTTTCCAGCAAGGCTGGAAAAAACATACTTGATGTTGACCACTGGAGAATCCAAATCTGAAGCCCTCTGGGTGTAACATGCCTAAAAGCCTGCCTCTATTGCTTATTTTAGCTATTTCTGCTATATTTATTTTGTTATTACTGCTGCTCTTCTCTATATTCCTGACAAACACCATGTATTTGTTGATTCCCAGTGTTTTGCCCAACTGAAACCAGGTCAATATGTCTCTGTCAAGAACTGGGGTCATGGTGGCAGGATTAGAACTGCAAATGGATACAAGTACCTGAGTCTAAAATTTCAAATACCAAAACCACTTTAAGGTGTTGCCTAGCTCTAGGGGCTCCAAATGTCCTCAAGTCTTCTATCCTGAGAATAATGTATTCTGCCTGTAAATAACTGACAATCAATATGATTCATAGCACGTAGTACAGCTATGCAGATATCTTACTATAAAATTCTATAGTTTAGATAAAATAATTATTGTTTTATTGGTCTGGTAAGATATATAAGATCTCCTCATGCTGCTGTAAAAATTCTTTTAGAGATAGAAAGTTTTTCAATTTTTGTTTAGCCTACATGTTGTTGCAATGGCACCCACACCCTAGGGAGCCCCCCTACCTGGATGTTTGGTTTGGATAGGACTAGACAACACTTCTTAAACACTAATTTGATGAAGAAAAAGGCAGCCTTTCCTTTGTCCTTGCCCCTCACTGCCTACAAGCACAACATATAAGTGTGATGCCCAGAGGAAATAATTGTTTGGTTTTTTTCCTCAAAGAACAGCGCTTGAGAGAAATGTCTGCATGTTCTCTAAAGGCTGGCTTTTTGAAGGAAGGACAATAATATCGGCCCTATTCTGTGAATGAATAAGGTGAAATTCTACCTTGGACGGATTAAGTTTTCAACACTCCTTTTTAGTATTTCATAGAATCACAGAGTGACTTGGGCTGGAAGGGACCTAAAAGATCATTTAGTTCCAGTCCCACTGTTGTGTGCAGAAACACCTTCCACTAGATCATGTTGCTCAGAGCTCCATCCAGCATGGCCTTGAACATTTCCAGGGATGGGGCTTCCACAACTTCTCTGGGAAACCTGTGCCAGAGCCTCACCACCTTCACAATACAGAATTTCTTACTCATGTCTAACACAAAGTTTCTCTCTTTCAGATTGAATCCATTCCCACTTGTCTTGTTACTCCGGGTCCTTCCAAATAGTCTCTCTTCATCTTTCCTGTAGGCTCCCTTCAGGTACTGTAAGGCCACAGTAAGGTCACCTTGAAGCCTTCTCTTTTCCAGGCTGAACAATCCCAATTCTCTCAGCCTTTCCTCACAGGAGATGTGCTCCATATCTTGCACCTTGGTGACCCTCCCCTGGATCCACTCCAACAGGTCCATGTCCATCCTGTGCTGGCACCCCAGGGCTGATGCAGCACTGCAGGTGTGGTTTCACTGCAGCGGAGCAGAGGGGCAGAATCCCCTCCCTCCCCTGCTGCCCACACTGCTCTGGATGCAGCCCAGAATGCATTTGGCTTTCTGGCTGTTAGTGCCCATGGTGGGGACATGTCCGGCTTCTCACTCACAGCACCCCCAAGTCTTTCTGGGTAGGGCTGCTCTCAATCTGTTCATCCCCAGCCTGTGCTGATACCAGGGGTTGCCCTGACCCAGTCACATCACTTTGCCCTTGGTCTTGCTAAACCTCATGATATTCCCATGGTCCCACTGCCCAGAACTTGTCCAGGTCCCTCTGGATTAGCATCCCATCCCTCAGGGGTACCAATACCACCACTCAGCTTGGTGTCATCTTCAAATTTGCTGAGTACACACTTGTCCCTTCATTTGTGTCATTAATGAGGATATTAAATAACACTGGTCCCAATACAGAACCCTGAGGGACACCACAGGCCATCAGGACTGAGCACTTGACCACTACTCTCTGGATGTGATTGTCCAACCAATTCCTTATCCACTGAAGAGTCCATCTATTGAATGCATGTCTTTCCAACTGAGAGAGAAGGATGCTGTGGGGATTGTGGTAAAAGGCTTTACAGAATTCCAGATAAATTACATCTGCAACCCTTTTCTTGTGCACTGATGGAGTCGCTCCATCATGGAAGGTCTCTAGGCTGGTCAGGAAAGACTCTCCCTTGGTAAAGCTGTGCAGGTTGTATCAAATCGCCTTCTGGTTCTCCATGTGCTATATCTCACTTTATCCTGATTCCCATTAATTTTCCTTCTATTGATGTTATCTTTATGTAAATGTAATGATTAAGATGAACGTATATATTTTGTTAACATTTTATGTTATTAAGGTACCATTAGCCACTTTATAGCTGTATAATTCCCAACTTTGTTTAATAAACACTGAGACTGCACCATGTGACTTCAAAGTAGAACACATTTGTTATTATAAATATAATGGTATTGATATAGTGTCTGTACCCAAATTTGCTGCATAGAGAACAAAAGCTGGAAATATCAATCACAAGCACTGTCTTCTTGCAAGTGTACTAGAGTAGTCCAGGAAGAGGAGGTGGATTGTATAAACAGTCTAGGCAGCTCCTTTATTTCATTTTGCAGATATTTACTGCATGAATAATGTATAACATTCACAAAAGGAAAGTAGCAATTCAAAAACTCAACTGACTACAAACTGGGCCTATTTTATTGGAGAATCAAAATTATCTGATGATTTTTTTGCAACTCGATACATAACCATAGCAGCCTCAGATCTACAGCTAAGTTTGAAGTCACTTATAATATCCCTGGGATAGAGCAAAAGTCTTTTATTTGGAAAAATGTAATGAATTTTCTTGCTAAGAGAAAACCAGGCAACTGAGAGTGTTGCAAAGATTAGGTGGCATGTAACTTAAAGAAAGGGGCTGTATCTTGCAACAGGCAGCATAAGAAATAGACCATTTCACCCAAGGAGAGAATGAGTCATTTAAAAATGTGAGTGGCAGCTCATTCCATAAGGACAAAGAACTGAAAATTCACAGGAATAATATGTGAATAAAAATCTGTTAGCTATTGAGAAAAACAAAATGTCATCCTCCACATGGAATTCTCTAACACCCAGGGAATTGAAAGAAGAATGCATTATTTCAATAAATGCTCTACAAAAAACTGTGGCCCCAGCCTTCCAAATGCTGACTGTTAGAAAAGAGGGATATTTGCAAATGATTGCCAGTAGAATAGCAGCATTTTCATTATATGGACAACTGTGGGAAGGACCATATTTATTTCAGAGGTTGACTTCTCACAGCAGAAATTGTGGGAAAGATTCTCAGTGCTGTAAACTCACATAACTTGAAATGCTGCATTGGCTGAATGTTTTTTAACAGCACTGTCTCAATGAGCTGGCAATGTTCCTCTTATTTCGGAAAAAGCTGTCTATAAATGAAACGAGGGGGAGTGCTACGCCCATTTTTAAGCACAATATTGCCAAGTATTGTATCATCTCTGAGTTAAACATCAACACTCCAGACAGATGGATAACTCAGGCAGATAAGACTGGGATTTGCAGAAAGCACTGAGACAAGTGGGGAAACACCAAAGCTAGCAAGGATAAAACTAGTAAAAAGAAAGATAGGGCCTGCACCTATTCTCTATGAAGTGTTCTTGTAGAATTGAGTGGCGATTTTTTCTATTAATAGAATTTTCTTTGTATAAAGGATTATCAACTCAAGCGAACAATTTTAAAAAAAAAAAAAAAGGATTTTTAAGAGTAAAAATATTTTTACTTACATTTATTCTCAATTAAATGTTTCATTTACCTAATAGCATAACATTTCATTTTGGCACTTTTAATGAAACTTTGTTAAGTTTTTCTTCTTAAAATGTCATTCTTTCTTGAAGAAAGATCAACATTAGAAAATGTAAAAGGAAAATTGGACAAGATAATGTGAAATTGATTGAAAGAGTTTGGGGTTTTTTGTTTGGGTTTTCTTGGGGAGTGTTTTTTTGACCTTTTTTTGTTTGTTTTTGTGTTCATTTTGGTTTGGTTTTGGTTTTGGTTTTAATTTTAATAATTTGCCAAAATATGTTTTTGTTATTTTGATGTAATTGAAACTTTGAACTGTACATTTTTATTTATTCAGTTTGAAACTTTCCCAGCGGTCTGTGAATGTTTCACTACTAAAGCAATTTGAAAACACTTTAGCTGTGAGTAGACAGTAAGGCATGGCAGCCATTTATTCCTCTGAAATCAATAAGTTATTGTGTAAAACTAAACTGGGGAACAGAAGACGTGTTTCATGTAGATTTTTTACTGAATAGAAAAGCCTTTAAGAAGATACTGTCATCTGACAGAGGATAACAGGAGGTTCTGATTCAACAATTTCTTCCAAATGAGGAAACAGAAATAAGTTCCCTCTCCTATAGCTGAAAACACTAGCCATGAGGTTATTTGATCTAGTAGAGCAAAGCTGTTTCAAAACCGTCCTATCTTCATGTGTTGTTTGCAGCCTCCTGACCCTGAGGCTGTGAAATTTGCACCAGCAAGAAGCTACAGGAGAATGACAGAAAGGAAATCAGAGGCGAGGTAGGGCTCTGAAGAGTCTGCAGGTCCTTAAAACTTGAGATATATTTTCTGACACAACAGCTGCTATAACCTCTGTACCTTTGGTAAACACTGGTTCCAGAATTTATCCAACTGAGGTGTCAGGGCTGGATTAAGAAGCTTAAACAGTGGGACTCATTGCAATTAATTTCAGACATACATATGGTAAGTGAATTTCAACAAGGTGTTCTCAGACCCTTTTATTGTCAATGTAGAGAAATAGGATCCTCCATAGGATTGTTAATTTTACCTCTTTTAAACACTTCTCCGAGGCTCAATTGTCTTGCATATTGGAGCTATTTTTTTCCACAGTGAGAACAGGGATTGTGTACGGTGCTTAGCTCAGATTTAGAACTCTAGGTTTTACCTATCTAAAATGAGGTTGATCGTACTGAAAATGATAGGCAAGAAATCAAGGAGTGAGAGAAGTGTTGAAATCCCATGGACTACTTCTAAACACATCTGTGAAGGTGTGCCACAGTACATGTAATTTGGCTTCATTCTCCTATTCTCAAGATGAGGGACCTATCAGAGACAGCACATAGAAATCAAACTGCCAGATAGGAGACACAGATGTTTGGGCTTGTCTGTGTCTTGTCCTGCTCTTGTCCCTGAATGTTTCAAATGCAGAGTAGATAGATCTCTTCACGTGTCTGGCCTTGGCCAGCCAAAGAAACCATCAACCCTGCACGATGTTCTTACATTCCTTATTAAACACAGAGAGCATTAAGGCCCTAAATGCACATTTAGATAATTCAGTTTTTTTCTCACCCATACTAGTCTTCTATTTTTCTCTGGGAGGTCAAACACAAGGCTTTACCCAAGCTCAGGAATCCTTGCATCATCTGATAGGAGCTGATATTTAAATCTACTTATGTTGCACTTTTTTTTTTTTTTTTTTTTAAATTTTGCTGATATATAATGTTACAGTTTATTGAATGTTTCAGAGGATAACTTTTTCACGTACTGTCTTAATTTGCCTATGCAGGCATTTGTATTTACTCTAGGGCCTCACTTTAAGTCTCTCAACTTGGCAGGATTAATATTCTCTTCTTGAAAACGGAGTTAGCAATAATAGTAATCTTGACATACCTCACCTGTAAATGAACATGTGGTATAAATGTTAAATTGCTTTATTACTCCAAGTTCTTAGCAGACACCAACCCTGTCTCTGATACCATCAGACTTATTTTCAGCTTCAACAGTTTCCCTGTATTTCCAAGGCAACAGGAACTCCTGCTCAGAATTGTAGGCTTTTCAAGGTCTGTCACTCCATGGCTCTGAGATACCAGGATTTGAAAAACCTCATATAGCGCTTAGACAGATTTTCCAGCAAGTCTAGTCTAGTAGTCAGCTCATGATTCAAGGACAATGATTGAGGTGCCACATCTGCAAGGCAAGGCATCAGAAATCCTTTATACAGAAATCTTCAGCAACCAAGTGCAGAGATGCACATCTGCATCTCTGACCCAGCAAACTATGGTGGATTTGAGACTCAGTGCTACCTACACCAGCAGTCAAGTGTGACACCTGTAGCAAGAGTTAAGAGCTTCTTTCCAAGCCTTTCTATAATGGCACTATGATAACGTATCATTTTATAAATAGAAAAAGACCCAGCCACTCACTGAATCATATGCTCAAGAGGCATGACAATTACTTGGACTATGTCCTGCCTGCCAGACAAATAGCAACCTGACACTTTCATAAGGAGAAACCTATGCAAAACATCCCATTCAAAGGCTTACTGTAAGCACAATGGGAGACTGGAGATCGTTTGGCTTCCATTGTTTGTCATTTAGTCACTAATGTGAAGTATGTCAAAGTGTTGCCACCCAGCATCTGATGCTGAAGAGCAAATAAAAGGAATGGTTACAGTAGAATAAAGGGCAGTTCAAAACAAACAATTCTACTGTCAATTTACATAATGCAGGAACAGCAGGGATTGTATGTTCAATAAGAAAAGTGGTTTTTTTCAGGTTTCTTTAAGGTATCTGAAGCCCACTGAACAAAATGCAATCTTTCCCTTTTTTGGTCTTTTTTTGCTATAAGATCAAGCTTTGAATAGACAAAAAGGGAGACATTACACAGTCATAGGTATGTAATGCATACACATATCTGGTGAGTCTGTGGATAAATGATACTTGAAGAGCTACAACTATTAAACAATGAGACCAAATTTTGGCATATACATTTCAGCATTTGATAGACCCTCTTTCTGTTCACATCTTAAAGAAAAAGTATGCTTCTGGACAAAAAAATTGACTAAATAAGCCCATTGTATATCTGTGGAGACTCTGAGTGTTGTGGGTTGGGTTCACCTCCACAGCTTTGCCATTGACAGCTGCAGACTTCACATCAGTCAAGCTGGTCATTTCTGACCAGTGGAGGGAAAAAAGCAGATCCAGAATCATGACAGGTGACCCATCTCCCCATGGCTGAATACTTACTCTATAAGAACAGATTAGAGTGACTACTTTGGGTGTGGAAATCAATTATACAAATGGAACTTCCTAGCTATGCACATATGCCTAACCACAAATTTCTGTATCCAAACCAAATATGTGCATGTGCATTGACTCCTCGTGTAACATTTCATTATATGAGGATGTGTTAGACACAAATTTCTCATGGAAGGAACCAGGGGAGGCAGCCATTTTATTTATTTTCAACCTCAGGCATGATGTTATGATGCCTACAGAGAAGCTACACAGACTCATCAGATGCAATTTTCAAGATGAAATTGCAAAAACAGTCAAGTAAATGAACAGTCTCATTTGAAGTGGTTGTAGGTACCCAAAGCTAGTACCGGTATTAATAGTTGTTACAGGTGCTGCATACACTTATGTAGCTCACTTTCTATCAGGGTTGATCTTCTAGAGCCATCATCAAAATAATTAGTGATTTGGGGTCCATTGATCTTCAGGTGTGTAGTTACTGATAACTTGAAAACACCACATTTCAGGTGATGGGTAAAAATTTTCTTTTCCTTCCTTGGACCTCAGAAAATATTCAGAGCAAGTAAGAGTTTTCTTGTGACATTCACAGTAAGAACTGAAGGATGTAAGGATTTGGTTGAGTGAGATTTTTTTATGGCCACACATGTACAAGGCTCATGGTTTGCACCTCTTCTGAGAAGCACAGGCATGGCAGCAGTAGAACACAGGTACACCTTTAAAAGCAGCAAAATGTGACAGCAGCCATTGCAATCTGAAGTGAAAGCAACAGCAAATTAACATGTCTAGCAGCTGCTTTGTGTAATGCCAGTTATATTGTTCCAGGCAAGAAGAGTAAAATATCCTCTACAGAAAGTGGGTAAAGGCTTGAATTCTGTAATACAATGGACTGGTGAAAGAAATGTGGGAAGAAGCAATATTTTCTTTCTTCAAGCTGTTTGCATTTGAAATTGAGGCCCATTGACTATAGCTTCTAACTGCCAGTTCATAATCAGTGCCAAATTTTGCATTCACATTTTTTTAAGTGGGTGAAACATCACATGCAACAGTTTTCAGTGATTCATTTGAAAATTAAACTTTTTAAAATATTGCTTTTCTTCAGCAGAACCAAGTCAAGCCCTCCATCGCTAAGCAGAAATTTGCAATCCATGTAAAAATTATTTTTGTCATTAAATGATCCATTTTTTCTAGGAATGGACTAGTCAAGATGAGCTTTTTACTCAATGGGCTATTTTTTGATGTCAGATGCAAAATTCTATTTACTACTGAAAATATAGCCATTACTATTTTGCCAGATAAATTTTGCTTTTTCAGCTACAGCTCAGAAATTATAAATGAGACATGTCACTTCTTTCCCCCCCCCCATTTAATAAAAAGTTACAGTTTGGTTCAAAAGTGTCATTTTAATATTTCCACCCACTCTTGCTCAGTTTGGCTGCTATGGAAGAAGGAAAAGGTGTTGTGCATTCCTAAATAGGCACTGGTGAGCAGATGGACTCTAGCTAAAAAATTCTGGGTGAGAGAAATCAGAAGTGTTTCATTTCCATGTCTGCTCTATTGGCAATGCAAACTCTGGTTCTGCTCAGACGTGCAGATTCCAAGAGGCGTTGAATGGGAGAATGGAGATCGCAGAAGTTTTTGTGAAGTTTTAGAAGCGCAGCAAAAAATATGATGTGAAAATGGGAAAGTGTGAAATAAAAAAAGAGAGCAAAATCTTAAGAGCATAATTTTGCAATTAGAAAATCTGACTGCACATGCAAACTCGCTGCCTGCTTACTATCAGTATACTCCTAAACTCAAAAAAAAAAAAGCTATCACATTAATGAAATGGTCCAGGTCTCATGCTGACATTGTGTTTCAGCATATTTAATCAATTCTGTTCCCTGTGTGTCATTTTTTCCTCCCTACACACTGTCTTCCTTGCAAGATGTTCTCAGCTTGGTAATTGGCAGCAGAGCAATAGAAGACTTTAATAACAATTTGTGGTAGATCATTGCCCAAAGACTAGATCAGATTCTGATTGTGTTCAGTATGCAGAAACAAAACAATAACTAAACCAACTTGTTGGGTTGAAGGATGGTGAGATTTGTGTAGAGCAGGAAGTATATGGCAAAATTTTGCCTTTCCCAGCAAGGAAACACCACCCTGGTACCCTGGAAAACTAAAGTCATAAACATTACCCGGAAGGAACACACAAAGGTACTGAATCTCATCCAGAAAGTAACAAATTTTGTTCTATCCCTATTCTTGTACCTTCACCACTACGACTACAAAAAAGGTGTTTTGTCTCCTGAGTTTGGCTTCACGAGGCCAGATTGCTGGTGAATGAAGAGGAAAGGACATAATACTTTTTGTTGCCTTGCTCAGACATGTTTCATGGATCGGAGATGAAGTTGATCCCTCTGTGACTGAGACTATGAGGCCTGATTAGTTCACATCTTCAGAGAATATTTGTCACATGGAATGGGATAGGGAGAACAGAGAAGGAATTTTTCATGACCCAGCACTGAATTTGTGGAAACCATGGCTGCACTGATGGGGCTGCACTTGTCTCATCAGCTGTGCCCTGTTGGTAGCTCAGCTCCAGCAGGACCCAATGCAGACCCTCCTTGTGCTACTATGAGGCCTGTAGGAACTAGTCAAAAGTATTTCCTAAATTTATGGATCAAAGCAGACAACATTATCAAGCAGTGTTTTTTATCAGAGAATTTGAGGAGAAAAATACAGATCTAACTTTGATCACAGGAAATTAAAGTCACATGCTAGGCAATACATGTCACCTGCCTTCTCCTAGATGCATGTTTATAACCTGAGATAAACACTTCTCTCCATGCCTCCTTTATTGTTAGATAATATAGATTTCCCATCTTAAAAATATTGCTATCGAGTATCTCATAACGCCCGTGCCATAGCAACCTGTTAGTGTGATTTACTCTGACAGGAGACGATGGGTATTTTATTGTTTGACCCCTTCTGCTCTAGCAATGTAGGTTGGGGCTTTTTTTCATAGGACCTGTTTTATTTAATCTTACAGCAGCTGATATTGAATCTTCACATCATTTTTTCCCTTGCCAAGGTATGGTATTAGAGTAAATAGTATAATGAAAATCCAGGATTTCACAGAAAAGCACCCGCTTAAGTAACTCTATACTCTGATACCTCAGAAAAGATGACTCTAAAAATGTATACATTGCGAGCAGTTCAAGGAAATGTCCTTTTCCTAAACATGTTGACTAATTATGTATTCCCATAATGAAACCCATTAAGTTTATTGAGAGACATTCAAATGGGTTAAATGGGACTTGAAAGTCCAGTATAACAACTATTGAGTGACTATCATGGTTACCATGCTGAGCATCAGACATATTAGAGGGCTCAAGAATTTTTGGTTATTTGTTGATGAGGTTAGCACAGCAGGTTTGCAAGGGGGAAGGGAGCGCAATAACCACCATCTTGCTCCTTACCTCACAGGAGTGAATTACTGCAGTGAGCTAAAAGTTGGCCCAAAAAAGTATGAGCCGTGCACTTGTCACCATAAGAGGTTCTCGGAACTAGGCACAGAACTTTTAACACTCATTCATTAGCAGAGTTAACAGATATGTCCGGAGGAACGGAGACCGAGCCCAGTGTCAGTGCTTGACTTAAATGCCTAATTGATGCTTCCTTTGTAATATTTGCTTAAATTTGGGACCTCTAAGCTGGTAAGTCTAAGAGTCTCCATGAAGCTGACTGCTTCTTCCAAATATTGTAAACCCATACCAAAGGCTTAGAACCATGGCAACTTATGGAACACCCATATGAGTACCAAAGCCAGTCCTAAAACAGTGACAAGAAGCAGCAAGAGCTTCATGTGTATGAAGGAAATCTAAATGATCATCAGTTACACTTAAATAAGCTTTCAGGAAATAGGTGATTTCAAAGCTTTTCATCAAAAATCAAGCCAAGGCAGCCCATATTAATCGCTAAGGCAAATTTTCTGCTATGCCCCAGAGACCACACTTGGCATCATCGTAGCCAATGTAACAAAGGAAAGTTTTAAGACGGAGTGTAAAGGAAAACAACAAAGCTTCTTTGTTCATTAAGATCTTCTCCCGAGCTGAAGAGGTAGCCAGGGACTGTTTCTCTGAAATCTAGCAGCAGATGTGAGCAGCTATCAGAAGAGCTGACCCCTTGGTACCGAACAATAGGCAGCAAGAGAAGAGAGGAGCCAAGTAGGCTCCCTGCAGTATTGGTTTATCACTTCTCTGAGCACTTGCAACTATTTTTGAGTCTATTAGAGAAGAAATGCAAAAAAGTGGTAGGACAGATTCAAAATAAGAAATTAAGAGGGCTGTACTGGGAGTAGCATTCTGACTTTTAATAGTATTCCAATCTTTTTCACTGTAATGGAGAGGGATTTCCTAGATTAATCTTTTTTTTTCTTTTCTTTTTATTTTTTTTCCCTAAGGCTGAACCTGATGGAGCTGCCACAGTCCCAGGCTTTTGAAGCAAACTTTGTGTATTGGATCATGTTCTTCCTCATAGTGACATTTCTTTAATGAACATGTGAATGGGGAAAAAAAACCCGAAACAATAAACAGCTCAGAATATTCCCTGAGTAGGTTTCCCATATTCATCATCTGATATGCACAGACCTGTCAAGTGGAGGTTCAGCTCCTACCTTCTTTCTGCTGGACTTCTTGTCACAGTTTTAATCATGTCTTGTGTTCAATCTGAATTAATTTAGGATCCTCAGCTTTCAGAGTTTCAGCTTAACAGAAAACATTAATAAATGGAATAATTAATTCCAACATAGAGTAGATCAATCAAATCCTCAGCTTGGGAACTATTTAAACACTACTGTGACACTTTGTCTCTTTCTCGTGGGTCAAAAAGTCACCAGCCTGGGACTATGGTAGTAATCAAGAAAAAAATTAGTCAAAAATCCCAGTCAAAGTGACAAGACAGATGCTGCAGTTTTGTTTACAAACAGAAAGTATTGAGCTCTGCTCTGTAGCCTCTTGTGGTGGGGAAAGGTTGGTTTTAGCTAATTAATATATTCTCTGGTTGTGAGTCAGCTGATCTCTGAGGTGATAGTTTCATAAAGAAGAAAAACAATGTGTGCCTGTTGATTAAATCCCTTTATAGAAGGGAACAGATTGCAGGAAAGGAGGACATGTTGCAGAGCAAAGATCCCTCTCTCTGCTTCCACATTCCCTGTCCTCCCATCTCATATACAGCAGCACTCAGACGCAGACAACCAGAACAATTTACACGATCTTGGTCAAAACTCAACATGCCGGTGTTGTCCCTGCCTTGTTTCATTTGCTGCTGTAAATACAGTCTGAAAGAGTCCGAATTCATCGTTACTGGCTAGAAATATCTTGAAATGTCAAGGCAGTGACGTACAACCTGCACCTGACCTTGCTGCAGTTGCAGCGTCCTGCAAAACAGTCTGCTTGGAGTGTTTGCTCCTTGCATGGAGCTATTTCCTTAACCTCCCATTTCCTTCGACTTTGTTGAGATGTAACACACCTTTTAGATGTTGGAGTAATTTAATACCCTTTTTTCTCCTCCAGAGCTCAGATTGCAGTGTAAGATACAAACTCTTTTGCTGACAAATAAAAAAATGCTAAAATCATAAAACCATTTTAAAAGCGATTTCAGGCCTCTCAGTTGGCCTAACTTGGATATCCAAAGCCAAGTTTGCTAGGTGGGCAATTAGGGATATTCTTGCCTGTTTAAGGAATCATATACACCTAAAGCACAATCAAATTTAAAATACAATACTGTACAAAACAAGATCTGGAATTGATATCCTTATTATTATGCCTTATTTTTCATTTACTTCTTAGACCAAGATATTTGACCTTGACAAGTAAATTATTTTTTATTATTTCCAGGTGTATTATTTATTTGTCCATGGAAGATAAAGTTACTAAAGATGTCCTTAGCATTGGAGAGAATACTGAAGATATATCTTCATTTTGAGGATTCTGTGGCATCCTCACAAATACATCACTGATATTTTGTATTCTCTACACAAAAGGTACTATAACAGAGCAGCTCCACCTTTACAGCTCAAGAAAAGCAGCTGAAAATTGTTCCTCCTGCATCTCATCAGTGTCACTGTCGGTGTCCCTCAGAGGAGGTCTTTGTGAAAGAGTGCAAAGCATTT
Source organism: Origma solitaria (assembly GCA_013397895.1). Lineage (NCBI taxonomy): Eukaryota > Metazoa > Chordata > Aves > Passeriformes > Acanthizidae > Origma > Origma solitaria. The sequence continues at coordinate 1,139,131 of VZRL01003893.1, read as the reverse complement.
AGTCTTCTGGGGCCAGCACACATGTTTCCATTGTATTATTTGTTCCTGCTGGCCCAAGGGAAAAAAAAAAAAAGAAAAATTTTAAGTCATAAACATTACAAAATTGGAAACCCGTGTGCCAAACTGCCTTGAAATGTATGTTCGACCAAATTTTATTGGAACCTGTAGAGTACTGGATAGCAATGGGAACAGAATTTATCTTCAGATATGATGGGAATAATTTTTCTAAGTCTTCTGGAATTTCTTCTACTCTCCTCCAGCTGCCATCAGGACAATTTTTATTATAAGACCTTTTTAAGGATGAAAATTTGAATTCATATTGAAGACTTGCACATTTTAAAAGTTTGGTTTATATTTTTATTTATATTGATAAATTTTGAATCAAAACTGTTTGAATAAATGAATAATTTTCTCCTTGAATTTATTCAAGAACTATCCAAGAACTGGATAATTTTACAGAAAACTTACCTGTCTACCTCAATAATGAATGAATTTTCCTTAATTCTTCTGAAAAATTTTAGGAAACTGTGAAAGCTTAACAACATCCCTAGCTGAAAAACCATCATCTAAACTGTTAGAAAAGCCTGGACTTTGTCATCACCATCATCATCATCATCTTTTGACTAATTCCAATTAGGGGACATCGTTTTCATTTTACAACATGGTGGTTCTGCTGCTGTGCAGAACAAGTTAGTACATTTGCTTTGGAAATGGGAATCCTGGGAGAGGGGCAAGCTCCTCCCCAATGTGCTTTCACTCATTCTCCAGCGTCATTGCGATTGTAAGCAACAATCTTTAGAGGAAAAAAGAAACACAGTGCGCTCAAATGGACCTGATTTATTTATTTATTGTTCATATAAAAACTCCCTAGTCTAAGTTGTAAAAAAATAGGGAAGGGTCTAGATCCCCATATGTTAGATTTCTGTCAAAAAAATTACTTTTTATTCCATATATCAGTGACTACTTATTTATCGTAACCTGATGGGTAGAGAGTCAAACTAAGATCAAGATCTTTCATTTTCCAGATCTCTTTCCCTGTTTTTGCTTTGAAAGGCATTGCTCTGACAAGTGCCCATTATTAGACGGTGATGGAATCTCCACTTGGCTTGTGTAGATTCATCATATATTTGGTTATTTATTATATAGACTTCACTGCCCATCATAAGAAAGAGACATTTTTTAAGAATCACTTGTTACAACATAAGAAGAACTTAGCAATGCTCCAGTTTTGCCTAATAATGTATCATCTTCATAGTTAAAAAAATATTTACATATTATTTCTGTTTTGAAATGCTCTTTACCTTCTAGTTCATGGTTTTTTGCTAGGCCTGTCTCCATATGGAAAATAGTCCATTTAAACCAGCGGATGGCACACTGAGGCAAAAACATCAGACAATTTTGACTACCACCCTTGTTCCTTACCTGCAGAACTGTGGGCCTCCTATGAGAAAATGCAAAACATGTATTGTTCATTGAGCACCCTAGATTAACTGAGCATATACCATATGTATTAAAAATGGCTGTGACAAGGTAGATTATGGATGTGCTGCCTTATGTCACATCAAAGCTACCATAAAACTAGTCTGTCATCTTGTAAATAGCAAAAGATTTCTTTTTCAAAAAAAGAAAAAAAAAAGAACAGAGGAAAGACATTATTTCATATTCTCCCTGTCAGTTTGGATAGGCTGCTTAAGTGCTGTCTTTTTAAAATAAAATATAAGGCTGCAAGAAATGAGCATTTTATGCATATTATTATCATATTTATTTTTATATTCAGCTACTCCTACAGTATAACTCAGTGTGGTAAATAGTTCATGCTAATTACTTAAAAATCCATTAAATTTTAAGTCTCATAGCAGATGCAAACACCATTTCAAATGTTCTCATTGTGTTGCCTACATAATTCATGAACTGTTATTAGAATTCAGACTCAAAGCAGGCATGTGGTGTGTGAGCCACACTCTCCAGATTTTTATGCCTTCCTGGAAAAGTGGAATACACACCTACAGAGCCTCAGTACCAAATCCTGTTCAGCACTTCTGCTGACCTGCTAAAGAGTGAGAGAATTGGTAGTGATCTACTGCAGGAGAATTTGGAGTTGTACCTGAGAGTGTGAAGAGTCCAGGCAGTCCTTCCCAGAGCCAGGTCTGGGATGTCTGAAAAAATGGCCAGGCGGGATCTCAGGTTCCAGTCCCCAATACCAAATCTATTACATGTTTTTATTCATTGACTCATTTGGAGTCCATCTCTCTCTTGTTTTAGTTTCACCACACCTGTAAATAATGGGATTTCACATTCATGGGGGAGTCCAGCCTGAGCAGGAAGAGAAGAGGATTGTCCTGGCCCAGCTCTACCTCTGTCCTCACCACAAGTGAGCTCAGCCACTCCCTAAGGATGATGCCCTTGTCAATATGGTGCTTGACATCTTTGGCTGTTGGTTCCAGATGGCTTTGTGCTCCTGGGCTGTATCTGCAAGAGGCCTTGGATGCTCTCAGGTATTTAAAATGTTATCAGATACCTCTAGTCAAGAAGCTGAATGATTTCCTACATATGTGAAATTTTGCCATTAAAATTACAAGTGGATATTTTGGGTTCTTTTTGTGGATTAAGTCACAGGCTGATTCATCCTCCCTGTTCTACTTACCTGAGTCAGTAAGAGAGGTAGTTCCCTTTAGAAATGACTTCTCTCTCTCTCTTCACTGGAAGGCAAGTTTAGAGTAACTAGCTTTGTGCAATCAACATTTATACTGCTAAAAGTAGGCAAAAGGCCTTAGGTCAACCCATCATAGGAATTTGATAAAAATTCAGTGACCTATAAATAGTATCCTGAGTCACAAAATAAAATTTTCTTAGTGTGGTTAAATTTTTTTTTCCTTTTCACCTTTATGTTCTCTGTCTTGAATACATGTACAACAAGGTTTCCGTGCAAGTTTTCCAAGATGTTCTGATATGAAAAGTATTAACAGTTGTGAAGTACTCTTTAACTGCAGAAATGGGAACTTGTAAGTACTTCAGATAGTCACTTCTCCAAGTACATCTCTACTTAAAGAACAGACCTCTGTACCCCACTCAGCTTTTCTGCAGCAAAGCCCATCAGATCCCACGATCCAGTGGCTTTGTATTCATATTCAAAATCCCATTTTCTGAGTTTAGTGTCTTGTAGGAGAAAGGATACATGGTGGGCAAAGCACAGACAGTCAGCATATTTCAGTGTTCTTTATACATATTTTAAAAGCTTTCATATAGTACTTCGGTTTCTTCTAACTTTTATACTTTAATTCCCTGTTCTATGCTGCACTATCTTATCTATCTCATTCTCTGATCTTCCACTTTGATAAGAGTAGAAAACCTTTGGGAGAATGACCTAACATCTCTTGCTATTTTTCCTCTTTGTTTTTTTCTTCAATATACTTGTTTAGTTGTATTCTTGCCATCTTATTTAATACTTTTCGTGTATAACAAACATATCACGATTTTTGCTTTTCTTAGCAAAAGGCAACAAGACCAGATTCTTTTTTAACTTTAACCCTTCACTTTCATGAAGCAGGAGTTAAAAATATTAACAAATATTCTTAATCAAAGTAGAAGAGGAATTAGCTTAACAGAACATCACCTTTTTTTTCTGCAGGCTTCATGAAAGTCCCACTCTATAAATACTTTAGAACCAGTTTTTTAAGTCCCCTACTGCTTGCATCACATACAGTAGTGTCTTCCACAGTCCTACTGAGCTTGGCAAGAATAACTGTACGGAAGGAAAATAAAGAAGAGCTTGAAGTCCTATAATCATACCTGAGAAAGGGAGGATTTTTCTTAGAAGAACTTCCTCTTTGTCAAACCACAGTCCAAATTACATCCACGTTGACAAGGGCTGATCTCACTGGTACTTATTCCCCTTGTGTTTCTCCTCGATAGTCCCAAGTCCTTGATATGTTCTTGAGTATTTTAGCCACAAAATGTAAAAGATTTTTTCATCAGTTGGGTCTCTCATGCTTGAATCTGATCATGTATATACACATTTCCACCCCCCCATCCAGTTTTAAAATGCTAAAAATTCAATTATTTCCTAGGGGATTCATTTGAAAATCATAATAACTGTCATCATTCTAAAATTTTCGTTATAAACCACCACTTTTTGTGATCTGTGTATTTTACCTTTTATTACATATTTCCTTTCTATGATCTTGTTTCCTCTCTCAAACACATGTGTATTTTAAAGAGCTCACACAGCACATTTCTCTGTGCATCATATTCCTGGGACTGATAGAAATCTCTGTAGAGAAATTTCTCAAATAATTATCTGATATATAGTTGATTATTTCTCTTTTGCTGATGATTATGGCCTGAAACAAGTTATTGTCCATAAAAGTTTTAAGTTTTTAAGTATTTTTATACTATATAATTTCTTTTCATAGATAACTTTGAAAAATTAGAGAGGCTTTGCTATTCATCAGTCTAAAGTATTATCTATCTCCACAGAAGATATTAATCACTTCAGAAAAAAACATGGTTTAGGATTCAAGACCTTCTGATAGTGCATTAGATCCAAAGGTTCTTGGTGAATCATAAAGATGAAGGTGATGTCACATGAGTTTATTAAACATTACAAACTATTTCAGTTTTTACTGCATTTCTCCAAACACGATTTTTCATCTTCAGAAGGACCTAATTACCTCTCATGTGCTTTAAAAGTGGGTTGATCATGCATCTTTACTTTTCCAAGGGACAATGTTCTCTCCTGTAATCTCCTTAACTGTACTTGTCTTCCCTTGTATTAGGTCTGTGTTTCAAGTGTACATTATATTTTCAAAAGTTTGAGATTTAGAATTTTCACAAATAAATTTGTTACAGAAGTTCCAGGTCACATTTTCCAAGCCGTATTTGGATAATGGATAGATTCTTAAATAGACTATGTCATGTTGAAACTCAGATATTCAATCTATGTTCAAATTAAACTCATAAAGGTTGATAAGTTTAAACTTTTTCACATGGGTGATTGAAGTATAGTAGAGTTTCTTGACCTTTATTTGTTGAACAAAGATCTGAATAAATTAAAAGATGGGAAGAAAATATGTTTATTGCTTTAAGGTCTTTCCCGAGGACTCAGAAAATCATTTTTCCTTCTGAGATCATATCACACTTCAGATATATTCCAGTATAAATATTTTATTATGTTTAATCTGTCAAAATAGAACGTATTGCTGTCATTCATCCTGCACATTGGTTTGTCCTTTCTTTCATTACACTTATATTGGACTAAATGATTTACATTGCTCTCTGCTTTATTACACTGTAGAGAAGAGCATCATTGAGTCAGAACATGCATTGCAATATGATACAATTATTCTCTACACAGGGACTCACCTTTGTACTAGCACTGTGATAATCTCTGTGAAAATGACAGGTTTTAGTGTCTGCACTACCTGGTTTACGATGTTCATTTAAAGCATCATCCAAAGTTATTCTTTTGGTACTTCAAAGTCTATGTATTTGACCTCATCTCAGATTTGTCTAATTAATTATAACTATATTATTTTTCTCTGTTGTAATCACCTTTATAGCTGATCACTAGCAGTAAATAGAGGACCTTCTTACATTCAGAATGATCTGTAAAGAGAGATTCTTCTTGAAGTTTGAAAAACTGTACCTTTAGTTGCAGGTATAACATCACACATCTGAGTTTTTAAATGAGTTATTACTTTAAAAACATACCCAGAATCTGTGACTCTGGGATATTTTAGGGGAAATACTTATTAATGCTTTAAGGCACCATGTCAAATATTAATCACTGAGGAAAAAAAAGACAACAAACAGGACTCCCGTGTTGGTGGGAATGTATAGCTGAAACAAGGACCATGACCAAAGTAAACGTAAAAGATGTTTAAGGTTTGTAGTTAACCCTTTGTTCAATGGTTAAGTTTCACACAGTATATATTTGCATATATATTTGGATTACAAAGTAATGTGGCATACAATTTATGTAACATAATATTATGGCAAACCAAAAATGTAAAGTTTTCTCCATTTCAACCACAAAATTGTGAACTTCCTCATCTCTGCCTTTACAGAATGGAGATATCTATCATTTCATGTGGGTAAGATTTTTTATTTTACCTATCTTTCATTTTATATTGCCAATTGCTACTGCTGCTACATCATAATCTGTAGCACATTTAGGATATCTAATATATGAAACATTATAATGTGTCATCTTTACTGTGCTACCAGTATTCATTTCTAGCTAATGCAATATGAAGATTTTATGAAGAAGGAGTTCTATTGGAAAAATAGTAATATAAAATCTTCAGATTTTAATAACTGTTCCAGGACAATGTTCAATAAGGTAACAAGGCATCTCCAGCAGCCATGCAAAAAATGTCTGAAAGAGAAATAACAGACTGAGTGAATTGTAAACCCAGTCCAACCTCTTCAGAGGATTTTCCATTGTTCGATTTCCCTATTTTTGTTGTATTAGGTTTTTACATTATAAAGCACTCCATAAAAAAACGTATTCAATAGGATGCAAAAAATCCATTTTTTAAATTTTCATGAATAGTGATATAGAAAATAATAAATAAAAATTAAACATTGTGACTATTTAAACATTAAAGGTTAATAGTGGAGTAAAGTGGACAAATTTACTGATTATGCAAAAGTGAGAGGAGTGACTCCTATTCCAGAGGGGTTCCTATTGCCCCTCAGAAACCCTGCAATAGCACAGGTTTCCCAAAATGGCCCAGGAAGTCATCCTGCTTGGAGGCACTCAAAAGCTGTCCTGGGCAATGGCTCGGAGTGTCCCTGTTTGAGCAGGAGGATTGCAACCAGGTACTCCCCAAAGCCCTTTTCAATCTCAACCACTTTGTCATTCTGTGGTCTCTTTCTGAAACTGTTTCTTCTTGTTTCCTTCAATTAAAAAAAATTACACCATGGCTACCAGTTCGGCCTAAAAATAAAATAATTTTGGCTTTGAGTGTATGAAAATCTTAGGCAGTAACTGCAAAGCCCATGGAAGTAGCTGCAGTATCTAGAAAATATCCCTAAAGCTGATACTAAGACTGGCTACTCCCTTAATCAAGTGGAGCTACTTAGGTTCTGCTCTGAAGTTTGCACCAAGAACGAAAAAGTAACAAACCTAGTGTCAATTCAATACTTTTCCCATTTTAAAAGAATATACCTTTCAAAAGGGCATACGTTGCTTAAAAAGAGTTCTGGAAAAAAAAAACAAAAACAAAAACCACTAAACAAAAAACAAATCAAACTCCCAACAAACAAAAAAACAGACCTGAGAAAATATTCTGCATAAACTCCACGAAAAATGAAACATCTTGGTTTAGCAGAAACAGTACCTTTCATTACCCAATTTTCAGTCATCTGAAAGCATCAAAGCCAACACAGTTTAGTTTCAGTTCAAGACAAACTGACCAGTCCCCCATTTTTATTTGACCACAAAAGTAAAAAGTACATTTGACCAGCTTTATTTTAGTATTACTAAAATAAAAAGTTGCATATGTGTTTAGAGTCAAGTTTGTCTCAATAGCTTAAACTGTGTAAAAATTTTACACAACCATTAAGAAAACACTAAAAACTTAGGTGCTCTTCTTTCCAATTTCCTAAAATCGTTTTTCATATTTATGCCAAATTACTTCTGTACTGGTCATCCCTCACCTGCAGTGATGGGATTGATTTAGGTAAAATTAATCATATTTGGTCATATGAAAACTGAACTGAGAGCATAACGTTTCTGGTTTCTATCCCTCTCTGTTTATTTGCAGTTGGGCTGGGATCTCTCCCTTCACTCTCAAGGGAGGATTCATCCCATCCACCACTGATTCTCTAAAACAGGACAGACGAGACAGATGAAAAATTCCACCAACACTGATTTTTCTTCTTTTGCTACATATGGGATCTCCTGTAACTTTTTCAGGTACAGTATACTGAAGATGTTTAGAGATAGTGGAGATTAATCCCACTGATAGAGGTAGGTGGGATGTATTCACCTGTCATGTATAAAAAATATGTGGGTTTTATGACTATAGCAAATACACTGCAGTTTCTTAAAATATCCTTTGAAGGTACTAAATATATTTGTAATCATACCAAGAATGGCTCTGTCACAGCCAGACAAAATCAAGTAAGAAAAAAGTACCATTCTTCTGACAACTTTATTGAACATTATGGTTTTTTAAAAACAGCAGCAGAAGAACCTTTTTCAACAAGGTTTTAACCCATGATGTATCCACCTATCATTTAATAATAGTTTCACTTATTTTATAAGATTGGATTTAGGTCTGGCTTTTTACCCATGCCAGTCAAAGCAATCCTGTTGTGGCAAGATGCATGTTATTTGTGCAAGATTAGCACCTGCTGGTACATCTTTTTATTCTAAAATGGAAAAACCACATGTACAATTTTAAAAACAGTCATGTAGCTTTTGTTTTGCCTCTTTTGGTGTAAATTATTCTGTCTAAATCACTCTTGGGAAAAAAAAATATTCCTGCACTCTTTTCAACTTTTAACTTTTTCTTAAAATTTTTCCATTATCTAGAGGCAATTAATAATTTTGTCTGTGTATCAGAGTAGGTATAATAAAAAAAAGTACTGCTGAATGATGGAATACCTATAGATTAATTGCAAGATGGAAAACTGTTAAAGCAAGGTTATCGTCTGGTATAAATTGTCAAAGTATCCATAACTTTGATGGAACTAGGTGGCCTTAGACCAGTACAGGATGTAGCAAGAGAGGTATTTGCTTCATGCAAGATTGCACAAACTTTGTTCTCATCCTGTTTTAGCATATGCTTGGTGCTATTTTCTCTAGGTAAGTATCTGAAATACAGTACTAAAATCACTTAAAACTGTGGGTTTTCATCCATTCTGAAAACCAGGTCACTGCAAGGGTTTCTGCAGGTTTATTTCTTTCCTATGTTGGAGTCTGTTTCCCCCAGAGGTACTTGCCTTCTTAGGTACCTACCCACCACTTAAACCTTGTCCTAAAGACTTAATCTTGTACAACAATGTTAGATTTATAATGCTGAAATGTTCCTGCTAAAAGCTAAAGGACAATCAACATGGCACACTTCCAGCATTAAATTCTATATAGATGCCTTTAATTAATTCATCAATCAATGGTGGCAAAATCTGGTCCTGTTACCTTGATTCTTGGATTCTAATCAAAGACTAATTAGCATTAAAAAGATCAACAAGCTCTCTAGAATATACACCTAGAGTCATCCTCCTGGGTGTAAGGGGAAGGAGATGCTGATAAAGCTATTTAATTGACTGGTGCTTTAATATTACTCTCTGCTTGGAAAATTTGCTTATACAAGTTGCGGAAGAGACAAATAATAGAGAAAAATAATAGAAGAATAAAGAAGTTTTGTACAGAGTTAACTCATCGGGCTCTAGAAAGATAGACACTTTCATCAGTGGTAGGGACTGAGTTTGGTTTAGATCTAACATAAAGGATTGGGCAAATGTGAATTTGATTTGAAAACTTTTTTCTTCACCACAGTTAAAATCCATCCTCCTATTTTCTACACGTTTTCCAGGAGATTCCTTATATAAAAGGAGTAATTTTTCATTTGGTTGTCTCATGAGACTGGTCCTGCCTGCAAATGTTTTTACTGAGGATAGTTCACATATAGATGGCTAATTTTATGCACTTATGAAAGGCATTACTTAATCAAGCTTCAGACCAAGATGCATTGCCCACTCATCAAGTGGATCTAAGGGCAGAGATCCGCAAATGCAAAGCTCATAGGGTTTTAAAAATTCTACTAACATAAATGGCAGAATTAAAACCCAGAGCAGTCATCAGAAAGGATTAAGACTTGCAATCATATTCTTAATTCCTGGATTCCAGATCTTCTAAAATCTGTATTAAGTGGGTTAAAAGGAATATGAGAAAAAGTTATGTTTAATACATATCATGTGCAAAATATGCTGATCTACAAAATTCTAGACATAACCTGGTTTGATCCACTAAAACAAAGCAGGCATTGTATTACTGCTAAACATGTTTGCCATCTTTACTTGCAGGAAGCATAGCAACCTACCTGCTGATGGCAGATGGGATGATGAATAAATAGTAAGAGCCATCTCAATTTCCTATATTAAATACTTGGTGTAAATCAGAACACTGGCAATGATTTCAGCTTTTTTCCTACCAAGTTAAGACCTTACCTTTCTTTCTGTGCATGTTGCCAAGATACAGTACATAACACAAAATCCTCAAGTAGGGAAAATACTTAAAGAAGAATTGAAAAAATTCTGTGAGTTGGAGAGATTGTGGGATTGATTTGCTCTGGAAATAAAATAAGCCTTTTATTTCTGAAAATGTCTTTGCATTTTAGAAAACATGCAATGCTAATCAGATGTCACTTGTCTCTCAATTCCTAAGGAAAATAAAAGCAATGGCAATACAATAAGAGTCTCAGAGACAAAGACACATATTAAGAATAGTAAAATAATAATAATAGAGCCTTCCTTAATTCAAGAGAAAATTTCAATGCCAAAATACAAAATTTGTGTTGTCATGATATTGATTAAACGGATGATTTTTTATTAATGTGAAGGAGGCAAAATCCCTCAGGTAAGGTTTCTTTTAATGTTCAATATGAATTTAAAACTACTTTTGTAAAGAAACTCAATTTACCTTTTGTCACTGTTTGCAAGATGAAGCCCATCCATGTTTTTAATTAATCATCGATTTAACACCGAAGGTTTGGAATTTACTTAAGGGGACAGTGATTTTCTTCATTTTCACAATTCCCTTGAGCAAGAATGGGTTTAGAAGCCTCATAAGTATTTAGGTACTTGTAAGTTAGTGCCTCAAGTCACCTTTGAGAAGCTCTTTGTTTGTCAGTACATAATTCTTTTGGGTTTAATGCCAACAGCTCCAATACCAACAGGCCACAGATAAGGAATTGCAATTGTTAACTTAAACAGGGCTTGTGAGCTCCTCCATCACAAATGGATCACAGGCTTGTTCCTGGCCTGCTGGGAAGCTCCCATCAAGTTTAGCTCTCTTTCCTTCTTTTCTATATACTGAAGATCTGGTACATCATCTAACTGCTGGATCACTTCAAACAATCCCTAATTCTTCACTTCAAAGTTCAGTACTAAATAAGAACTTGTATTGTTTGGTGACCTTTTGTACAAGCATTTCAGCAGCAATTAAATGTTCCTTTCCTTTTCTGCCATGAGAAGACCCAGACTGTCTGCTTGCTTTTCAAGTGAAGAGAAAAACAGTGCTGTTAAGAGCAGCGACAGCAGCCTCCTTTTTCATTAGCAGCAACAGTAAGAAAAGTCAGAGAAGGCAAAGCAGCTGCTGTAGCTGATACCAATGTGCCAATATTCCAGCAGGAGTATAATTTGATTTCCAACTGTGAAGTGACACACGCAGCACATAGCTGTAATTTTGATATTAGTGCATAAATAACACTGTGCTCAATCTCAACATTCATATTTTCACCTATTGCAAGAACAGGAAGCTGATTTCCTCCTCATACTTTACTGTGCCATGGTGTATAAGTTGTAAAGGCTTTTAACTACTAAATAGCCCTAATCAATGGGTTTTGTTCCTCCATGTAATCATTCTTGCTTGATTAAAAATAGCTAGTGGAAGCTGCTGAACTAACCCAGTTCCCTCATTCATTCTGTGTCTGTCATTTTTCACCTTGGCTTGTCCACACAGCTGTGCTAATTGAAAGACTGAACTAGAAATGATGAAAAACATCATATGCTATTTATTAAAATACCTTTTCAAGTATTGTACTGCTGAATATTGAGTTGGAATTAGGCACTTTCTTTCAATGAGAGAAGCAAATTAAAAGCATTCATAGTCCCTACAAGCTGACCAAAAAAAGAAAAATGTCTGATATCATATGACAGGAGCACAGCAACATGGCAGTTTCTGCACAGTCACCAGACCAAACCAAACCTGATGTAGACACTTCAAGTTGTGTTGAATTACTCATTTCAAGAAAAATAAAATAAAATAAAATAAAATAAAATAAAATAAAATTTAAAAAAAAATAAAACAAAATCCTCTCAACAAAGAAACTGAGATCTTTCTATTGACTGGTGAATATCCTCACAGCTTCTGAAGAAACTGCAGTGAAAGACTGTCCTTATTCCAGCTGCTTTTCTTTCTGTCAACACCCTCAGCCCCATTAACATAACAGTGACTTTTATATAGAGTTGCTTTGTCACCACTGCACGAAGTTGTAGAGAAAATGAGATTGTGCCATGCAATGGCAAGAGGAAGGTGAATAAGTGTGAAGCCTATAAGAGCTCAGTTTCTTTAATTCTGATGCTCAGATAAGAATTTACCTAAATATATACACAGTGTCTCAAGGACTGAGGTGTAGAAAAGCACTCTAAATCCAATTTTTAAAGTGCATTTTTGAGATGGAGTAAGTGAAGAGAATATGTGAATCAGCCATGCTCATTTACACTAGTCCTAGAGTTAGGAGCTTATATGGACTCCAGCTAGGATCAGTGAAAGGAGGGATGGTTTCTAGTTTAACATCACTTCTTGGAGATGTCCCTTTCTATCCCTCAAATGTAGAGACTATGTCAGCATTTAAGTATTTTGATTTAAGTCACATGATACGACAGAAAAATACAAACTGCAGAAACCTATACTGTTTGTTGGAGAAGGAAGAAAATATGCATTCAGGTGAGGTGAGCTGTCCATAAATACAATCTACAAGACAGTAGATCTAGAGGGAGGTGGGACCACACAAGTCCTTCACGCTGGGGTAGTGTGATGGATGTGAATTCAGTACTCCCTCACAAGGCTGCTGGCAGGAGAGGGATCACACACACCACCACATTGTCCTTAACAAACTCCAAACTTGGGTGATTATCATTCTTATGAAAGAAAAAGTGCACAGCTGCTACAGAAGTGATTGTCTGAATATATAGAACAAGTAGATAATACATACAAAGACAGAACAAAGGCTGAAATGCCATTTGGAAAGGATGCATTATGACCACAAACCCAATTGAATCACCATCATGCCCTTTACAATCACATTTTCCCCCTGCTTTGCAGCATATTGGTAATTCACAGGATTATTATGCTACAAATAACCTATTCAAAACAAAACACGCTGTATCCTGTCCTTAATATAACTGTGATTCTTTTTATAAATGCAGTAGAACAAAAATACACAGGAAGATAAATATGCGGTGCATCTGGAGTCAGCTGAAGACAGCAGATTTTATGACTAGATCACAGGAAAATTTTGTCCAGTCAAGGAGGAGATAAACTAAAAAAATAACAGAAATACATAAATAAAATTAATATAAACACTTCAGAGGAAAATAATTCAAGAGGTAATATTACTTCTTATGACTGGTTTTGAGGTAAAGAAAATGGTGGAAAAGAGCAATAGCAAGACCTACCTGAAGCACAGCTTACTGAGATTCAAACCCCATGGGTTTTGAATAGCTCTATTATTTGAGAAAGATGTTTTAAACATACAGAACAAAAAGAAATTTGAAAACCTCAATATGTGACAACATATAATTATTGTTATTTTTTCATCTATACCGCTTATGAATTGTTTTGACATCTGAGTATTAACTCTTAATAGCAAGAAGCCCTAAAATTTCGGTCAAGTTTAAATCTCTAGACATGAATTCAAGAGTGATTTTTTCTGTCACTCTCCTGGGAAAGAAGAGTTAATATTATGCTATTCTCATACCAGCTCTTGAGAAAAAATAGGAAAACAATATTACTTGTTCTAAGCAGGACTTCAAACAATAGTGTAACCCAGACTAATATCATCCTCCAGCTAATGCATATAAAATGTCTTAAACACAATAGAATTATCTGGACTGTAAATCCTCTGGGTCAGGTATAATTTTAAAATATGTGTTTATTCAACATGAAGGATGTTATTGATTTTTATATGTTTATAATTGGGACTTCTAGATATTATTGCAATACAAATAGTAAATAGAAACAGAAGAAGGCCTTAATCTCACTTATGATAACAACACAAGAACAAGAAATAAAAATTGATTCACAAAAGGCTTCCAAAAAAATTCTTTGGAAATCAGAACAAGGTCTATGAACCCAGTGATGAGGAAAGTATATTTTAAAATGTAGCAAGGGAAGTTAAGGCTTTTGGAAACTAAGATATCTTAGCTTACTTCTGCCATGAAGAGTACATTGAAATTTTCTATCGGTTGAAGTCTGTCTGATAGACATAAATATATACATATGTCCTGGGGTGGCATAATGATATCTTGTATTCCCTATCGTTTTGTATGCTTGACCAGAAATATGGTCCTGTAGCTTTAACTGTGTCCCGCAGCTGGGAGCTCTGCCGCCAGCGCGGGATGTTTTGAAAACTTTCCCCAGCTCTCCTACGGGGGAGTGAGAAGGAAGGGACACTGTTTTGGTTTTTTTTCCTCAGTCAGTTGCTGCTGCTGGTGGCTGGTGCTACTGGTGTAGCTGCTGCTTGGGTTGGGTTTTTTCCTCCCTGGGATTGTTTTTCATCGTTTTGGACCCTTTTCTTCGACTTGCTTTCTCATCCGAGAACCTGAGGAGCCCCGGGGGACAGCGGACGAGAATCGTCCAGGGAGCCACCGGAGGAACTTCACCTAGCCCTTCGGGGCCCCCCCACCCCAGAAAGGGGAAGCTACGCCTGAGGAAAAGGACACTAAGTTCATCAGCTGTTTGTTCAGGTTTTCTGACCCCTTTTCCCCTTTCCCTTTCCACTGTGTGGTCTGTTAATTAAACAGTTCTTTCCACATTAGGCTGAGATATTCTGTGTTGTGGGGGGAGGGGTGCCAGAAACCTCTGCGGTGGGGGAGGCACCTGCTCGGAGTGCTTTCCATCTAGGATATTTGTCTCTAATCCAAGACAACATATAAATACATGAATAAGTATATCAATAAATAAAATATTATAAATCGATAGATTGATAAAATATGCATAAATATATAAATATATATAAAAATATAGAAAGAGAGACAAGAAATATCCTATTGTCTTTCAAGCACCTGTAGGTATTTTGCCCTGTGGTAGTTTACACATTGTGGATCTCGGTGAGATATATTTCAAACAACTGTGAGATGACTAGAAAGTAAATTAAAGGTTGAAATTATTCAGTGACTCAGACATATTTTTTCTTTCATTTACCAGTAGGATTATTTCCTTTAGAATGAGGTTCTCTTTCAAAGATACGTGTTGTGATCTGTTTCTTGCATTTATTCTATCCTTTCAAAAAGAGCTCCTATATGACTAGGTTAAAGAGCTAAGTTTTTCTTTTTTTTTTTTAATCTATTTCTGTTGTTGTTGTTAATCTTTAATAATTCCAGTAATTTACTGGTTTGGGTTTTTTTTTATTTTGTCCATAAGCTGCAATTTTACTGCAGTATTTTGTAACGTGAGTGATACTTGTGTTTGTATCTATGATACCAGAGTTATGAAAGGCTTTTGAAGCTATTATGTCAGAAAAGGGCCAAAGAACATAATTCTCATATTTTCCAGAAGTCCAAAGATATAATCTTAGCAAATAATGCTTTCTTCCAATTTCTTACTTTTGAAAAAGTTCAAGGGTGACTGCATATGATAGACTTGATCTGCATCAAGTCTGATAGCTACTAAAACACGGAGCTGATGCTTTTGCAAATTTTGTTCTTGGAAAAATGATAAATATGACCTGCAGTTCTTTACGTCGATTGGGAACCTAGAAAACCTTTCTCCACAAAGAGATATTCCTTTTTTTCCCTGTAGTCCTGAACAATATACTTAAATAATGGGAATGCTTGTGTGACTGCAGCTAAACAGCATTTTCTGGTGTGTAGGATGGGGGTTGAAATAAATCTGAGGAGAACTCAGTGGGACTGATTTGATTCCAACCCTGTGAACCAAATCAGTATGTCATGCACAGATCCTTTCATTCTGTGGTTCAGTTTAATTCAATAAACATAGACAAATGGAAAGACCAGCCCCAAAATCCATGGGTAGATGCAGTCTTACTTGTGGTTAGGCCATCAGAGGCAGAATTTTGTATTTTTCACTTGTTTTTTTTTTTTTTAAACAGCAGAGTTCTTACACAAACCAGGACTTGATTCATAAAGCTTGGATTGAAGACGATGCCCATAGGAAATTGTGATACATTAAGATAGCGTATTTAAGAATGTTGTAATTCTTATTAATGATCCTGAAAATTCAGCTAGAGAGCTGACATGCAGTCTTTCTATGTTGGAACTTAACTTTATTGCGGTTCATTTCAAATCCCATCTGTTTCCATAATACTGCCTAATTTTGAAGTTATAACATTTATCTTCAGTAAAACACAAATCAAAAAATTTCACCACTAAATCAAGTATTTGCACATATCTCTAATCCTCAACAACAAAACAATAATAATTAGTTATTTTCTCCCATTAGACACTACAGCTGGAAATACAGAAATTAATTAACTGTCAGCTCTGTGCTTGTTTTTCTCCTAGTTTTTTGTATTCATTAGTACTGTGTTTGTCTAGACAAGGTCCTTATTTTATTCCCTTATTCATGGGGAAAGGGCGTGAGTAGAGTCATATTTCCCATTTTTTCACCAAGCATAGTTTGTTGGAAAACCTTTTTCTCTGTATGAGTGGAAAAGCAGGGCACTAATTTGCACTTACGTCTTCTCTTCATTTGATAAATCAGGGTAATATAAAGAGACATATCCACAGAAGTAGTGCCATCCTATGAAGTTCCAGTTATGCATCACTTTGGAAGCCCAAAGGTGGGAAGGTTTATGTAGGAGTTTAAGCATTGGTCAAAGACTTAGACAGAATTATATTTTGTTCCCTTTCTTTAGTAATTCTGGAAATGTTTAGAGATTGCCAAGGAACCTGGGGGATGCCCTTTAGGTCCCATGTAACACAAGTGCCCTTGCCATGGAGAGTGGCTCCAGACCAGTCAGGGCAACCCCTTCAAGATGTTCTTACCCTCCTCTTCTGTCACCAGCTGTACAAAGGTTGTCACCAGGCAACAATAAACACTGGGGAAAGAAAATATTTCAAAATCACACTCCATCCACTAATCAATATTCAGAAATTCTCTACTATGAGTTGGAGCTGAGACAGCATAATTGCTGCTCTCCCAGTGTGTGGGGAATGGTGCTTCCAAACAGCACCAGGACATTTATTCTCCACAAATAAAGGTCCTGGTACTGGCCTGTCCTGGATGTTGGGCTGCTACCAGACAGTTTTCTGTGAAAGAGGTCTTAGAGCTTTTGATGCCTTTTCCATGGCTCTGAGGAAATGGTTCCCATCCTTCCACAGTGTATCTCTCTCTAGATGAACATCACATCAGAGTTATACCCTGTGATACTCAGATTTTACTTTGTCAAAAAGTTAATGTTGTTAAGAATTGGCAGCAGTTCCATGAACTCAAAACATGTCACTTTTTGGTGTTTTACCCATGTCGTGTCCAGTTTTGCCGGGCTCAATGACAGTTTTTATGGGTTTAAAAAAGTTTTTAATGTTCTTGCTGCCAATTTCTTCATTAACAACTTATGCATCAGTATTTACATTCTGTATTTTACCTGCACTAAAAGCAAAAGGGAAAGTTTTGATATTTAGGCCTCTTTTTAGGAGACATTTTATTATTTTGACACTGTTCGGCACAAGCTCACTAGCTCACACAGAAGAGAGATGGTTGTTTTGTCACTCCTTGGGCCATTGTGAGATTTTATTTTTGTTAATCCACTATAGATGTGACATGGTGATCATTACTTTGGAAATCATTAGCTTCTACTTAGATTTTATCAAGAAAGTGAGAATAAAGATCAAGAGCAGTAGAAAAATATTATCCAAACAAACAAACAAACAAACAAAAAGCTAATTTCTCTTGCTGTGCCAGTTTTTTTGGGTCTTAAAATTTTTTCAGCTATCTGATGAGCCTTAAGAGAATTAGGAGTATTGCTAACGATTTTAGCAGTTCTAGCAGTATTGTATTAATGTCAATGAATGTCAATTTTTTAAGGTGTTTCCATTTATAACAATCTTGATATATCCTTCAAATGCATTTTCCTTGTAGCATCTTAGAAATTATATGTTAATGCAAATAAACAATATCCTGTTCTTTTTCTTGGTAGTTAGTAGAGGTTGATACTCACTTTTGATATTATCCTTTGCAGTAGGAGCAGATTACATTGGATGTTTATATACCTGCGTAATGTATGCTGCTCATAAGCACTTCAGTCAAATACTGCAGTAAGTCTATGTTAGTAACCACCAAGTTTCAGTCAGGTCCAAATTCAGTTTGTAACCTTAGTTTTTATGGGAAAAAATGTGTATGTGTGGTGGTGTGTGTGTTTAGGAGGTTTTAGTACATGACCTAGAGTCTGAGGAAGCTGGATCTCCTTTCGTCTGAAGGAGAGAAATTTAATGGGTAATATCCCTGTCTTCTGCTACCTAATTATGGATTGTAGAGAAAACAGTACCAAGCTCTTCTCAGTGGTGAACAGCAGATGGACAAGAGGTGATGAGAACAAGATGAAACAAGGGAAATTTAATTTAGCCACAAGGGAAACCAAAATTCACAATGAGAGCTCTTCACCATTGACATAATCAGTAGTTCATTTTCAACTGACAGAGGGCAGGCATAGATTAGATATCAGGAAGAAATTCTTCCCTGTGAGGGTGATGATGCCCTGGCACAGGCTGCCCAGAGGGGCTGCAGAACACCTCCCTGGAGAAGTTCAAGACCTGGCTGGATAGGACTCTGAGCGACTTGCTCTAGTGGAAGGTGTCCCTGCCCACGGGAGGAGAGTTGGAACTTTATCTTTGAGGTTCCTTCCAATCCCAAGCTATTCTATGCTTCTATGATTCTCCATATTTATACAACACACAAAATATTTATATACCATTCGATATATATCATAGATCACCAACTGATTAAGTTCATATAGTCATAAACATAGGCTATTGTCTTGATCCTTTTTATCAAAACTTTAGTATTTTATGGCCAGCTCCATCTGACTCCAGTTTGTTATGAATAAATAACTTTTTCTCCATGTATTAAAGCTTAATAGTTCTCCACTTTTCGAGAATTGTGGCATCCTGTTTCAGTAAAGATATGTAAATCACTTCTTTGCAATTTTGGCTGTACTGACGTGAAAAGGTAATGTCAGGTTTCTTCTCAGTGGAGTCTCAGGACAACACAGATTTCATGGTTATTTATGATTACAGATTTACTAATCAACTCCTCTGGCTTTCCAGACCGCACATTTAGAATAGAATCTTCTCCTGTCTCCCTGGACATTTTTTGTAGTGTTCTGCCCTAGAGGAAACATTTTGTTTTGTTTGTACTTTCTGGGAGTCTTTGCGTCCTTCCATTGCCTACTGCGACAAGATTGATGATTATCTGAACTTTACCTTTGATCTCTATGTGCACCATGCTGTGTCAACATCTCTTCAAGGTGGATTTCACATGTTACATTTTTCACTGTTTTGTACTAGTCCAGTAAGTCTGACCCTGTCAGAGCTGACAGGAAACTCTGGTCATGTTCTTCTACTGCTTTTGACCCTCTACCCCACAAGAAATCATCAGTCTTGATCTTACTATCTTCTGCATCAACAAAAAATTACTGCATTTGTGTGCAACACACTGTCTGCAGAAAAAGACCTGTGTGACCTTCTGAAAAACTGTCTGGCCAAAAGGATATCAAATATGTGCAAATTCAGAAAGAGAAAAATATGGCTTATGGGATCTCTGTCTTCTGAACCTGAGTTTATCATGTTTGAAATTTTAGGGCTGGATAAAGCACAGCTACATTTTCTCTGGTTTGATTCCGGTTTCACAAACCATCTTAGATCTACTTATCTGTCTTTAAGTGCTTATATTCATTTTTTTCAGCTCCCAGGCTATGGTTTGGGAACTGAGCTCTTAACAGTTAAGTCTTGCTAAGAATTGCTGGTTGAGCGAACAGGGTCAAGGGTGTGGTGACCTCAGAGATGGCATGGATAATAATTCTACTTCAAGCAGCGACTGTGACTGACTCTTAGCATGCTGTATGTGAAATTTGGGGCCATTGGGCCAGACTTCTCTTCTGACTTGTATCCAGATTCTGATACTCATCTGTCAATCTGCTCAGTTTCAAGTTTTGTGAGTGCATTTTGATTCCAAATATTGGCCAATAGCATTGGACCAGATGCAAAACACTTTTTTCTTGCAATCTCATTCTCAAATTTCAGAAGTATATCTAAATGGTCCCAAAATAGAAGATCCTGAATATAGGCTCCAGAAAACTTTTTTGTATTGCAAAATTTCATCACATTTTTCCTCTTTTGTTTAATTTTTTTATCCCCCCAACAAATGTACTCTTTGAGAACAAAATAGGAATTGAATTAATTTCTCCTACTGTGGTGGGTATTTTTGTTCTTGGTGCAATTCTGAATTGTGCTGCATTTTTCTCAAGTTTATTATTTACACAGAGCTGTTGTTTGCCTTCTTGGTGAGATGATCGTCACTTTAAATCCTATGTTTTATATGTTCACCTCTTATTATTGACATTTGCTGTGTGAGTTTTTTTATTATTATTTATTTTATTTCTTTATTCCTTGGCTCCTATTACAATTCAGTGACATATTGGCTTATGATCCTGTGTACCTTCAAGTTAATAAATTCTCTGTTTGTACTTTGACCACTATTCCACCCATCTTAAGGCCTACCTCATTCTTGTATAAAGAATTCCTAAGTAGTACTCTCACCCTTTGTCCACACTGTGTGTATTCTGCCTTTCCTTGCATATCCTTGTAATTGATAAAAATCAAAATAGAAAGGCATCTATTTAGGGATGCGCTTTGAAATAGAAATATTTCTCCAATTTCTATGGTGTTTTCATTCCATTTTTCTTTGTAATAGGGTTGTTTAAAAATGACAAACACATCAGGGTAAGCTATTATCATAAATCCTCACCACCTTCCTCTTCGTTGTACCCTATACTTGGGGATGCAAAGGGAAGCAGTGTCTTTCATTTTACAATTATCACATAGATATATATTTCCAAGGTTCTTTGTCTTCATGATGCAGCAAAACCTGGTTTTGCTCTGTCAGACTTCCAACTAATAATTGTAGGAAAGTGTTAGCTTCTGCACAGCACACCATCCTATTGCAAACAGCTTTGGTGGGCAGTGCTCCTCCCCACAGACAAATAATTTTGGCCCAAAGCTCAGAGTATTTCAGCATTGCTCTGCTCAGTATTAAATCTCACCGACTGTAATTGCCCTGTGTAATTTTCGTCCCTGAGAAAGGAGGCAAAGACTGGGGTAATAAAAGTTCCTGCAGAAAGGATCTTGAGAAGTCAGCCAGCTGCATCTTCACCTTACTCTAATAAAGAGTGAAATGACATAAAAGAGATGTAGATAGCCATGTCTGTGAAATTTACTTGTAAAATTCTCCCTGGGATTAGAAGAA
Organism: Origma solitaria; assembly: GCA_013397895.1. Taxonomy (NCBI): domain Eukaryota; kingdom Metazoa; phylum Chordata; class Aves; order Passeriformes; family Acanthizidae; genus Origma; species Origma solitaria. The sequence continues at coordinate 1,117,698 of VZRL01003893.1, read as the reverse complement.
CCCCAGACACAACGACACTTGGATGGCTGAAACTGATCCTTTTACTTCTCAGGCTGTGAACTTGAGCTTTCTACATGAGTAATTCTAACTTCAGAGTTAAAAATCAATCTCAGGCTCTCTTACTAGAGCTCCATGCAATTACATAGGTAAGTTTTGACCATATTCCCTGGGAGAAAAATCATTAAACTTTTAGAGCTTGTACAGAATATGGGATGTCATACACAGTGTCATCAGTCCAGAGCCTACTCCAGGTATATGTTTCCTGCATTGGGACAGTCAAGCTTTGGTATAAAATATAGAGATATGATGTGTAGTGTCCATCTTTGAAGATTTTCAAGACCCAACTGTGCAAATCCCTGAGAAACCTAGTCTGACCCCAAAGATGACCCTGTTTTGAGCTGAGCATTGGATTTCTTGAGGCTCCTTCCAATCTGCTTTAGTGTGTCATTGTACCATTCAATGATTAACTGACAGAGTGTCCTAGGACACAGGATAGTTTAATTTCTCTCCTTCATTTGCAATTCCCCACAACTTTTGGGATATGCTCCAATGCAAAATGAAATAAGGATTAGAAATCTATCTTGCAGCAGTTTTGGGAGGATAAATACATTAAAGATTAGTAAGTGCTCAGACACTGTGTTAATCGGGGCTCTATGAGTACCTCAGAGAGATCCAGAGCCCTAAATCACTATTAATGAATTGTATTGATTCCCCTGTAATTTGTGAAATGAAGCTATTATAATAAAGCTTGGCTTTTATTTGACCTTTGTCCAATGTGATAATTATAAACACTATTTTACAATTATTTTGTTCTAACTCCCAAAGGAAAATAGCACGTGTTATATAGTCTGAGCAAAATGTTCTCTCTTCTTTTGCTTCTTTTGTTTTCCTGGAGTTTTATTCTCAAGAAAATCATATCAAATTATTTTGCAAAAGGAACATCAATTGATAGAATGATTAACAGAGTAATGCTTAAAATTGGGACTGGAGCTTCAGCATATTGAATTCATTCATATTTAGTCTAGTTTTGTCTAGGGTCAACAATAATTAAATTCTTGAAATGAAAAAGATGTCCTGGTGGAAAAATCTGGGCAATAGCATGAAGAAAGTTTGAGTAAAATTACTGATACTGTGGTTTTCCGTTATGACTCTTCTGTAAGTTACTGACTAACAGGAAAAAAAATCCCACCAAGTCCCATTTATGAAGTTACGTTGAAGTTGGAAGGGAAGAGAAGGGAAGGGAATATGGTATTTCCCTAACAGCTTATCTATGTACTCAAGGATTAAAACAGCCACTGAAGATGGGGGTCTCTTTTCTGAAGAGTTTAAAATTCTCCAAGTCAGAGAATGCTCCAAAAATTGAACTATATCTTAAAGCTAGGAAGCAGGAATTAATTTAGTCTCTCAGTCTCTCTTGAAAGACATGAAAGAATTAGTCATGCAAGGGGCCAAGAAGAGCAAGACAACTTTCCTGCCTTTGCAAGCCTCAATAACATAGATACAGCATGTATAGCTCTGAGCATGAAGACCTGGACACAAATCCATTTTCTGAAATGGTAGTTAACTAATTTATTTGTTTAACGTTTTATGTAAAATACCCAAACAACAGCACTGCAAAATTGCTCTCCTCCTTCCCTTATTAATGAAAGAAACTTCTGCTCCCCTTTGAAAGAGCTCACTTTCACTTTTCTGAAAAGAATGCAGAGTTCAGAGATAAAAGGGAACAGCTTCTCAAGGAGGAACTGTTTTCCTATTACTCCTGCTTCTTTCTAATTAAGTTATGACTTATTGTTTGGAACTTTCATTTAAAATGGAACTTGTACCCTATCAGAGAAAGGTAATTATTGAGTGTAGGCCTTCCACATCTTCAGTGCTTCATTAACCTGAAACATTGGTTGAAAGGAGAGGGGCAGTATCACCACAAGGATGTTGATTGAAGGAATGATTGCCTCTAGCTTTTGAAAGAAAAAGAATAGGAAAGCTCAGGAAACCCTTGAGGGTGGTAAATCCCCCTTTCAAAATAAACAACTCTGCTGCCTGAGAAGATGATTAAATCTCCAAGTTCCCCAAAAGATTAGCAAGAGTATTCAGCTATTTTTTAGGTAGAGGTGTAGCTAAAAGTTAGGAGTGTACATGAACAAATGAGGATTTCTCTGGAGATCCAACACTGTTTCAGAAGAGCCCTGGCTTGCCCAGACATCTGTCTCAGCTCTGTGGAAGGGAGTGGATGCTCTCTCTGGGTCATGGGTCCTCCTGTCTGGGGGTGTCCTTTCTGCCACCCCAACACCACTGATCCCCACAGGGCCATGTGGGGCCTCTGCCAGCAGCAGCACAGACCATCGGCCAGGGCTCATCTGTAGTCAGCTCCATGTCCCGAGAAGTCTCTCTGAGCCAGAGCTGTCAGATTAGGATGAGCACAACCCATGCAGGTGTATTCACATAAATCCCCATCCTTCAGCCTATTATCTCAGCACTACACTGCCAAAAGCTGAGGAGGAGCCCCAACCCATGGCAGCTATAAACTGCTAAGTGTCCCTTTAGACCAGATTAGATACTGCAAATGAAATGGGAAAGCACCAGAACAGTCAAGATATATCAGTAGCAAATCCGAGAGGCAACACAGTTCTACAGAGGACCTTCTACCCCAGTTCAACAGCTCCCTGCTGTGCTGGCTTTCTGTCTGTAGGATAACTGGGATTTACTCATCACTGTGGTTATCCTGGCACTCAATGAGTCCATATGTCCCACACTGAATTTGCTTAAAAACTGTTATGCAAGGTTTAAGGAAAAGCCTACTCCTTACCATTTAATATTTCATATCTTACCATCATCTTTTTTAATCTCTTAAACTGTTCTTTGCTTCAAAGGTTAAATTTTGTAGTTCTCCCCTTTTTCACATGACCAGATGAAATTCAACATTGTTAATTTGTCTTCATACCATAGTATCTAGTCCTTAAATTTATACACTTAACTCTTTTTAGATCTCAGTTCCCTGTCGCTAAAAAAAAAGCAATAAATCAAAATTTCATTAGTTTGCCTTATTGCTGTGGTTTATTCCCAGTAGGGAGCTCAGCCCCACACAGCCACCCTCTCACTCCTCTCCAGGGAGATGAGGAGAGAATTGGAAGGCCAACAATCATAAAAAACTCATGGTCTGAGATAAAGACTGCTTAATAGAAAAAGGAAAACCTACATGAACAAGTGAAACAAAAGAAGGAATTAATTCACATATTCCTATCAGCAGGCAGATGTCCAGCCATTCCCAGAACATCAGGGCTCTATTGTGCAGTAATTGGGAAGAGAAATGTTGATGACTGTTAACCTCCTCCCTTCCTCCTTCTTTCCTCGAGCTTTTATTGCTGAGCATAATGCCACATGGTATGAGATACACCTTTGGTCAGCTGGGGTCCACTTTCCCGGCTGTATTGTCTCCCAAATTCTTGTGCAGTCTCAGTGAGAGCAGCAGGAGAGGCCTTGGTGCCATGGAAGCACTGGTGAGTTCTTGCTGAAACATCCCTGCATTATCAACACTGCTTTCATCAAAAATCCAAAACACAACCTCATACAAGCTGCTGTGAAGAAAATTAACTCTATCCCAACCAAAAACAGTGCACTTATTTGGGTTGTGAGATGCTTATATTTGAGACTAATCCTTGACATGCATTTGTGCAGGGGTTTTTATAGGTGTACACTTGCTTTCATCTCTAAGAATTATGTGAATACGTCTGAATTTTGTTTTGAAATATTTTCTGTGTTAATATAAGTAAGTACTGATATTATAGTGATAGTTTGACTCTCCAATAAGTCTTTGTCGAGGATCTTCACCAACATATTCCTTTACAACCAAGCCAAAATATCCAAGCTCTTAATTTGTCTCACAGAGAGCTATACAGCATAACCTTATGTATCACAGCATTTTTCTCCACGAGTTTGATCCTGAATTTGTGAAATACTGAGTTTAACTGACCTCTCGACTCTAGTGATGAAAGTGGGGATTGAAATCATTGAGCAATTTATTGGTTTAGACCCCTTCACTTCTCTAATCTCAGAAGATTACTTCCAGTCACACATGGTCAGCAGGGTAGTAGCCTTTCTAAAACACTCTTTAGAGCAGTTTCAAACATCTGCCTACTTCCAACCCTCTTATGAGATTCTCTCTCTTGGTAGAAATCAACTGCTCAATAGGTCTTATGATAACTTTCCTTCTTTTGCACGTTATTGTGTTTGTTTTTCACTGACAGTAAATTCTAGTGTTATCATCCACCAAGTGATCCTGCACGATTCTTGTTAATTAGAGTGAGATGATCACAAGCTGAGAGCTGTAAAAGAGACGAAGTGAAGCAATGCCTTAAGCCAAGGCTACATTCCCTGGTTTGCTCTTCATATGGATAATAACATTACAAAAATATAAAAAACCCAGCAGGTACCTCTTTGATGCCTGGTAGACAAAGGTCTAACCCAAGTGCTGATTGGGAGGAGAATGCTGGCACAAAGTAGACTTGAAAGATTAAAAAAATTGCAATGATATGTCCAGCAAATTGCCAGTAAAGTTGTCTGACCTCTAATGGAAAATGAATGAAAAGAAAATAGATGAGCAGGGCAAAAGTAAAAAACTGACAATTCAGAGGTAGCACACCTGCAGAAATTATTTTTGCTGAAACTATAAACTTAGAAAACAAAAAAATGTAGAAATAATACCAGAAAAGCAGGTGTGCAGGTGTGGGGTAAGAAGGCTCTAGCGAAGGTGAAAATGCTCTTAATTACTTTTTTCCACACTTAAAAAGCTTCTTTTCCTTACTGACAATCTACATATATTTTCACCAGAAAAAAAATTAACACCACAAAATGTTCCAGACTTCTAGAGATCCTTCACAATAAAAATTAAAGGAATTAAAATGAGGGATAATCTTGTGATTTTGCACTAAGACAATCCAACACAAAAGTATGAGCTAGCATGACATCTGTGTGTGATCTAATGCAACTGGGAGGAGTTAGAAAGAATTAGCAGAGATAGTTAAAGCAGTTCCTTTCAATGACAACAATAGATCCTGAACCATTTCCAGGGGTTTTAAAAGGAAACCATTACTCAGTCTCTTCTCCCACTTCTTCGAAAAACAAAGGAATCATCTCTCCAAAAACATGCACATGAAAACCACAAAGGAGCTCCTTCCCAATACATCCAAAAAAGAAATGCAAAAGGGCCATCCTAGTATGTTATTGAAGACCAGTGACCGGCAAGAATACAGTCAGTGAGAAATCTGTTGAGATGCACAAAGGATAGATGATCACTGAGCAGCAGTGCAACTGCTAGAGAAAATCAGATAAATTTAACTCTGGTGTCACTGCAACCCTTTCTAGTGTAAACACAGGTGCTGATGTTCTTCCAGCCCCAGGAAAACCCCAGCCAACCACTACAGAAACCTCCTTGGCAAAGGAGACTGGATGCAAACATGGAGCTCCAGGTAAACGTGTGTGCCCTTGAAGAGCAGCAGGCAGGGATCCCCGGGAGCACCTGTGCAGCCCCACAGGGATTCCTTCCTGTCACCCACACAGCACTTGCAAGCAGCAACACAGACCCATTGTAGCACTGGAGCAACTGCATTTTCCTGGGAAGGTGCAAAAGGTAGGAACTGCACCTGAGAGAGAGAGGGATGCTGGGCACAGCCCGTGAGGTTTGTCCTGGGGGGATTTGTGGAGCCATGAGAATGTTCATGTGTTTGTGTGCATGTAGGTGTGATTAGAGCTTCTTGGGATATATTTCTTGAGGTTGCTTAGAAATTTACAGGTGTCCATTAACATTCTGTATCTGCTATTGTGGTTTGTCAATTGTCTTGCTGATACAGATCCTGAATACATAGTTCACTGATTGCAAGTTAATTACATGCTGTTAATAAATCAATAAACTGCTTCAATCCTATTCTTGCTTTAACTACATGAACTGAGGAGCTTTTCCCTGTGACAGGCATCACAGCATTGTTTTTTTCCTTGCAGGGATTTTTGTTGGCTTTTCTTCTTAGTTAGTGGCAAAACTGAATTGTTTTTGCAATGAACCAATTAAAAACTGTGAAAAGAGCTAGAGGGGTGCCCAGTCCAGGCTTATACTTTGGACGTGGTTTATCGGTTTGGCCTCAAAACTCTGCAAAAACATCTTTACAGTTCTGGGATGGTCTCAGAGCTCAGCTAGAACAAACTTAAACCTGTTAAAAATGCCAGCAAAACAAGACCACATTTGCTTCATATTTGCCAGATTTAAAAAAAAAAAAAAAAGGTGGATATTTTTCTACTAAGTATTTTCTACTTTCTACTATGTGGATACCAATGCAAAGCAAAATTAAAGAAAATGTCTGATCCATCTCACACTCAAGAGGAAACCCGGAATATTTTCTTTTGAGCCAGAACTAGACTAGATTAGACAACAAGTAAAAATTCTGATGGGGCTTCCTCTGGGTCTGCTGCTGCTCTCTGGCTCCAGCAGTGACTGGGGTAGAGTGCACAACTATGTGCATGTGCGCCATCTAACACTGATGTCTTGTGTTCAGCTTGTGATGTATTAAGTGGCCAAGATTCTTTACTACAGAGTGGGCCCTGATTCAGTAACTTTTTTCCCTGCTTTATATACTGGAAAGCCAGATCAGAATTTACCTGCGAAGTTGGAGGAACAGTCTTAAAAATAAGTTGAAAAAAATGATGTACAACTTACTCAGGCGTGTAAAGAGCAATATAATTTGTATGATATGAAATAGTTCTTTCATTTTCCTCAGTGCTGCATACTGTGCTCAGTCTCAGCAAGCACACTGTGCTTCATTTTCTGAACTGCATTTCAGAAAAAGCATGGACCACTATCAAAAGAAGCTAAAGGAGACCAACCGGGAATTATCAGTGATCTAGAAAGCAAAACTGATGAGAAGAGTTTGAAACAATTGGAGTAGTTTAGTTTATATGAGAGAAGACTGAGAGCACACATAATAACGTAAAAAGTAGCTGTAGAGAGTAAAAGACTAGACTGTTCAGGTCCCCTGTGGTTACAGCAAGGGTAATGGGTTTAAGTTGGTTCAATAGACATTCAGCTTCAACTGCAAGGAAAGAAAATCTATGAGTCCTGTCACTAAGTTTAGGAAAGCTGTGTTTTAAAGAGTGCAGCTGTGAGGAACAGTTGAGGACAGCTAATCTTGTATTGGGGCTGCAGAATAGATGAGATGAGTTCTTTATCTTTTTTCAGTCCCAGGGCTTTTTGATCACACTGTTCTTCTGGATCACACACAATTCAGAAGAAATGGAAACTTTCCTGTGGCTTTCAGTGTTTCCCTTGCCAGGACTGCATCTTCTGTTCCGTCTGCAACAATGTGCCACAGTGTTCTGCAATAGTGTCAGAAAAAATCAGCCATGGACATCTTACTTCACATTCCTACCAAGGAATCCATGCTCAGACAGCCAAAGGGGTCTGTGGGCACACATTTTGCCATAAACGCAACTGTTGTGGATTGGCAAGACAGCTGCTCAGACCTAAACTATGCCTGATGAAAGACTGAAAATCAGAAAATTAGATGTAAGGGAAACTTTTTTTCCTTAAGAGATGGTGAAGTCCCTTTTGTGGCCCAACAAGGAACTCGTGGAAATAATGTTTAAAAAGAGAGAATTAAAAAGCCTAATGGCACTACACCCTCTTTCCAAGAGCATAAAATTACTTGTTGCAGAATAAGAGCACCTTGTGATATCTTGGTGTGTCTTTTTCTGGCTCAGTAAATCATGGCACTGGGATGTCTACACCGGAGGAAGAAAGATGGAAAGTGATGTACACTGCTTTTACCAACAACAAAGAGACAGGTGGCTTAATAAGGAATGGAAATTATGCTGTAAAACTAAAGAAAGTGACATCAACTAATCTCAAAATGATTGCTTTGGTCAGAGCCTTAATAGTGTTAAGGCATCTAATTAACAATAGTTTCAATCAGAGAAGCTGAAAATTTCTGGAGATAAGGCCTTAGACACCTTAAATAACCCTGGGAATATGAATCACTGTTCATCTTTTGCTACACTTCTCCCCATGATTTCCTTTTTTCTTATTTTCATTCTCAGTCATGGCTCATGTCTTCTAATTTATTTTGAGATATTTGAAATAATACAGAAGCAGCTGAGGCTGACAGTGACATCTGGAGATTACTTAGTCAAAACCACTGTGGTCAGAGCAGGACCATCTACACCAGGCTGCCCAGGGCTGTGCCCAGACAGATATTAAATATCTCCAAGGATGGAGACTCCACATCATCTCTGGGCAACCTGCTCCAGTGTCTGACCGCCTGGCACTCTGTCTCTGGGCAGCCTGACCCTTGACCAGCACTGTCAGAGTGAACACACCCCTGACAACTTTCCTCTTGACCCACTGACCACTGGCCAATGCTGGCAGAGCAGTCAGGGTGCTGTCCACATTTCATGTAAGGTGTGATTATCTCAAAACTCCATTGATGGAGCCAAGGGGTGGTGTGGCCCTTACTTGCATTTAAAAGGCATTTGCTTGATTGACTGGTGAAGAAGAAATCAGGGGGTTCCTTGCTGTGGGATACCTCTGCGGACTGTTTGAATCAGATCTCTCTGCAGTTCAGTCTCAGAGCATGCCAGTTTATTTGAGGAAGAGGAGTGGGGGGAAGGGAACCCTGCCACGAGGCTGCCAGGCGCAGCTCCATGGCAGAGCAGGGGGAGTTACAAGAGGGAAGTAAGAGAAGATAAAAAGGGATACAATGTGTTGCTTCCAATAACATAAAACAGGTTCCCTGATGAACATTCTAATTTTCACCAACCAATCCAGTACAAGATGCAAACTCTACATTATTTGCATATAGCCTATGAGAGTTCTCGTATTACCATAGATGTTACATATTAAACTCCTAAAAACTGGTTTTACAACTTTCTATTGAAATGATAAGATTTGGGAGTTCCTGGATCCACCCAAAAGCAGGCTATTGTTTCCTGCTATAGAGGGGCCATTGAAACTAACAAAGGCTGATAAGCCTTGCCCTCTGGCTATTTCAGTGACTGAGGTTGGGTAGGTTGGGACAAGTCAAAACTTGTCCTTAGTTCAATTTCTCCCATGGCTTTAATATCATCTTTTGCCAGGTCTTCCTACCCAACAGACTGGCATGTGACCAGGGTACCAAGCATCTGCAGCAGCCCTCCACAGCTTTGCTTTTGATCCTGTGTTTGTTATCAGTGATTTGGATGAGCTGCTCCAAGGGCACATTGTTTCTGACCTTTCTTACTGCCTTAATAATGTTTGCCTTATGTGTTGTTGGACACGTCTCTCTTTGGACCACACCACGCTCATGGTGAGCTAAAGGCTGGGGTGGACAATAGGATGTGGGTGGTGAGGCTGGCCAAGGACATCAAGACCTATAAAGTGCCAGCAGGGTGTGTCAACAGCCTTGTTTTTAGTTCAGAGTAAACAACATCCACTACTCTTCCCTCATCCACCAAACCAATACTCTCACTCTGAGAGGCTATCAAGTTTTTGCAACAGGATTTCCCCTTCACAAATTCATGCTGACTGCTAGCAGTGACCTTGTTAACTTTCACATGTTTGACAATGGTATCCAAGGTGATTTTTTTCCACCACCTCCCCAGGAAGTGAGGTTGAGTATGACCAGCCTGCAGTTCCCTGGGTACTTCTTGCCCTCCTGGAAGATCAGAATGACATTTCTTTGCTTCTGGTTCCTACGAATTCTCAGTACTTCCTTCTTTTACATGTGTATATGTTTAGGGAAGGCTACTTCTGCCATGTTTTATAGTTTTCAAGTGCTCTCATTCATAACTGGTAGTTACCCTTAGAAAATAATAATATATTATTCGTATATATTACAGTACATACTATTCTACATGTACTACCAGACAGAAACTTTCAATAAGGGTCGTAGTCCTGACACAATGAACAGCTAATTCTTTCAAATGGAAGAGTGGTTTTGTTGCAGAAGGAAGATCCTTGATGGCACCCTAAAATCCTCATCAGTCAGGATATACAGCAGAATGACAACAGTAAAGCTTTTGCTGACGACAGTTGTCGTACTAAAAACAGGACAAGAAAATGGCATGGCTGCTGCCTTCATCAAGTTTAACCATGAAATAAAACCATTTTTTAATATTTTATTTTCTAATTCATTTATTGTGACACAGTATGATAAAAATGTTCATGCAAAAACTTCTTGGTACCATAACAATTAATAAGAACTATGTAGCAGCAAAAAATAATAATTCACAAATAATGAATAAACTCAGCGAGCCAATAAATCAAAATAATATGCCTGTACTAATCTCAACTTTTCTCTTATACTCTGGCTAGAAGTGAGTGGAAAATTTGCATTTAACAACACAATCAATAAATGTAATCTTTCTATTGTTGTAAAGTCTACATATCTAGATGGTCTTTGGTCCCTACTCCTGGTAAAAACAAGAAGAAGGTGCCAAAGGTTCATGTCCATTGTCTTAAAATGAAGAATAAATAAAATTATTCTTTTAAATAAAGTTATTGATCTATTTGTAGCAATAAAATGTGATTATAAGAATTCTCTCATAGCTAATATTCTGTTTCTCCAGTTGCATTAAAACCTTTGGCTAATAGACTGTTATAAAGATAAAATACAGTTCACCAAACCTTATCTGAATTCAGCCAAAGATTTTTTTTATAGACTTTCATGAGATTTTGATAGGATCCATCAATATTTGAGGTAAAATTATCTCATCATTGCTCTAATTATGTACTGGCATTATCCTGGAATAATTCACTGCTGGACTAGCAATATCCATTTCCAACTATGCATAAAGTTTCTAAAACTTTCTAGAACATATTAATCAAAAATTTTTCTTTTGTGTGTACTGCATAGGGAGAGACATGCTGTGGATCGGAGTTTTCCTTTTTTTTATTTCTTTCTAATAATTATTATGCATCCTTTTTCCACTAAAAATGGGTTCCATTTACAGTTTTATGTATTTTCATGAAAATCCAACCAGAGTTCTTCATGAAAGTGGACATTTTTTCAGGAACACTTTGGTTTAACCGACACCTATTTCATGTTATTAAATGTGGAAAACTTTTCAGCTAGTGCTAGTTTTCAGAGATTTCTAAAAGATTGAAGGATACTTTGCAGAACTCTTCCTGAGAGCCAAAGTGGGAATAACAGAGTTGATCTTTTATCTTCTTCTTGGCATTCTGTTGTAGGTATCATTAAGCATGACAGTTTTTAAAACTCTTCTGTCTCAAAATGCCCATTTATGGAACTCAGTATAAAACCCTGTCTCTCCTGTGAGAACACAAAGCAGTTTAAAATGCAACCTGATTTAATATAATTGCCATGTTCCAGTCCCTTACCTCTTCACTTAAGAAAACAACAATTTTAATGAGTTTGTTGTTTTTGCTTTTTAAATACACTTTTCAGATAAAGTGTAGCAGCCAGCAATTTCTTCCTCCCTTGATAAAAATACAGTGAAAACAAACTCCTTCTCACACTCATACTTATTAAAGAAGACACAGAAGAGACACCTGTCCTCTCAGGTGAGTCAGATAAAGCTCTGTCATGGGTAACAGAAAGAAAAATTTGGGTTTCATGAAAACAAACAAGTCATTATCTTCCTTCCATTGTTTATTCAATACATCTCCCTTCACTAAGAGGACTAGATTTTTCAAATGACCAATTCAAATATGTCACTCTCAGTCTTCCATCTCTAGATCTCTGATGCTTTTTGGGAAAGATACACCAACTTTCCTGTTAAGCTACATGGTGCCCATTCAAACAGATAAAAAGTGTTTTTCCCCTTCACAAATTACCAGTGGAAGTGGTTGTAATAATTCCAGTAGCCACAAGAAGGGGATTCAGAGTAGCAAAAGTGGTGGTGGTGGCTGGTGTTCTCCAAAGTCTGTCAGACACCCAACAAAACACATTACATTTTGTGAGGGCCAAGGAGGAATAAAAACAGAAGATGCAGAAATGGTACATATTATTTGTATGGCTGTAGATTAAAACAACATCAGTGTAAAAATTATTTTAAAATTAGAAAAATACACCACAGATTTACAGTAGAAAGATGAAAAAATGTCATGAAAATCCACATTTGAACAGGGATTACAGGGAAGGAAGTGGGATCCACACTTAGGTACAGAGTTGGACAAAGCTCCACTATTGACTTCTCTACAAGAAATATAACAAGAACTATTTTTGCATAGCAAATTTACATGGGACAGGAGTTACTCTACCTGAAATAGTTGACAAGGAAAACAATAAAAACATTACAAAGTGATTTTATAAACTTTTAAGAATACTTAACTTCTGATGAAATAATAAAGATATGTCGAGGCTATTCTGGTTTGGACAAACAGACGGTTCTTGGGGAGTGGGCAATTAATTGTGAAACATATGGTCAAGGCAGTGAAAAAATATTCTATTACAAATATATAGAATTTTGTGGCAGTACTGCATTGAAAATGTACATTGATATAAGAGATTTGGGTAGAGAAACCATGCTAAATTTATAATTTTTTGCAAGATACAGAACATGAATTTAAGCTGAACAAGCTTAATGATCACAGAAACAGCACAACAGGCTGAAAGTGAACTAGATTGTCCTGGAACAAATGTTTCTTGTAACAGCCTAAAAGCAACAGAAAATGGATCTAATGTGTTGTGGATAAAGTTCTAACACTAAAAGAAGAATGAAATACCACTGAGAGTAAGTCACTGTAAACACACTATCATGAGATTTGTAGTTAGAAATAAATGGAAGGAAGATTAACAGAGATAGAAGAGATATGTACAGATTTACAAAAGAAGGTGCCAAGATTTAAATGGAATGTGAACATGAGAAAAGAAAGGAGAGATTTAGGTGTGAACCAGTGCATAAGAAGTCTACATCCCTTTACACTCAATGGAAAGTATATAATTCAGACAACAGACAGAACTGGGGATGTCTCTTTCAAGATAAGCTCAAGTTCCACTGTGTGCAATCAATAGCGATGTACCTGCATGGAGGAGCCTCCTGCTCTGTGAGAGACCCTGGCTGCACCTGGGCACCACTGCCTGAATGAGGACATCCAACATCATTTATGATGCTCTGAGGAATTCTATCTGACCTTCAGCTGCTGCTCCAGAAAAGCCAGGAGGGTCCCACAGTTTTGCAGCAGGGTTAAGTGTCTTGTGTAGCCCAATATAAGGCACACCTATGGACCATAGATTTTTTTTGTATGCACTTAACTCAAGCCCCCAAAAATCCTATAGGTATGTACATGGAAAGGCATAAATGTACATATCTCAAGTTGAAACTAGTTTTTACACAGAAAGTTTAATTGGGAATATACGTCAGCTCACTCGCAAAAGATAAACGAAAGAGACATCACAGAAAAAAATGTAAATATATAATGCATCATATGTGGCCAGAACCTGGAAACTATTAATCAAATGTAAGAGGATGAACCAGATTCACTAGAAATGAATATAAAATACAGAACTGACAGTCTTAAGTGCTAGGAGCTTTGTAGGAATTATGGACTCAAAATAGAAGAGATGCCATGCTGTCAGAAATGCAAGAAAATGGTAGATAAGAGAGATAAAAAAATGCTACTAGACTACCAGAAACCATTAATTTTCATGAAGTACATTGAAGAACAACTAATTTGGGGCTTTTATAAAGGAAGGGAAAAGACTTAGCTGTTTTATCTTTTAATTAATTAAAAATTAAATTTAAAAAATGGCAAATAGGATCTGGCAGGAACTAAAGAAACTGTAGGGCATGAAAAATATGAGTATAAAACCAATTATTTGCAGTGCACTAGAATCCCATGACACATTATCACAGCAGTACTGTGCACACTGAATACAGTCACGCTGAATACAGACATGACACAAAGCAACCTCGATGGGAACACTTGCAGTACTGAAGAAGGTGATAAAATTCTAAATTCACTTACAACAGTCTAAGTTAGAGATACATTAGTAGTTATGTTCCCATTGAGATCTCAGGTAATGGGAAGAAATAACAATAATATATAGCTTTTATGTGGGATGATCCAAATGCCTTTGACTTCACTAGAGCTAAGCAGTGAATACATATTTAACTTTGAAGTCAATGACTTCATAGATATCTCAATAGAGCTAAATCTCACCTTCTAGATAATATATGTATTTCACAAGTAATCCATGTATTTGGCTTATGACTTTTCACTGAACTGGTTTATATTCTTTAGAAGATCACCAAACATGCATTTACATATACTTTCCTGACTAGATCAAATCATTAATTAGCTCTATTGTTTAAAGCTAAAAAGAGGAAGCAAAAGAAAAAAATTATCAATAGTTCTCTAGAAATGTACAGTACCTGCAATAAAACCAATAGATTAAAGTCTTTATTTTCAGTCTGGTAAGTTAAGGGGAACATTTCCTCTAAAATAAATACAGTACTTTCTCACACTAACACATGTAAATCCATTTGTCTCAATAATTATCTGCTCTTTTTCATTCTGTTTTGGTTTAGTTTTGATTTTATGTTTGGGGTTTTTTGTTGACCCTGTGTAGAAGTCTAAATTCAAAAACTCTGAGGAACCGACCTTCTGACAAAAGTTGGACCTATAGATACTAAGAATTTTCCTACTTTTAAGGAGCCTAAATAAACATTCGGGATCCTAACTCTAATTTATCCATGCTTGAAATTATTTTTGTGTATACTTAAGATTTGAAACTGTACTTGCATATTATTGTCTTATACAGATGAAGAATGAAATAAGAAACTAATTTAGCCATTGTGAAAATGCATCAGAGAGAAAGTGCTGATTAGAGCAATTAACATAAGGCTGAGCCAGCTAACAAGTTAACTGGTGAAGAATGGAGCACCTAAGCTCAGAAACAAATAATTTTAGAGAGGGCTATATCTGAAATTCTGAATCATTACAATTTTTTTTTATTAAAGTACTAGAAAAAGATTTCTTATAGTCCTCAAAAATTATATTTGGCAGTGCGAAGCCTCTCTCCCAATATGAAAGCCTCTACAGACACATTGTGGATAGCATAACCCAAAGCTTGCTCCAGAACATACCATGAACAAAAAAATAAGCTAGAACTTGCTATAATTTAGTGTTGCATTGAAGGTAGTGGCAGGTGTGTTTAATTTTCAGTGATAGAATTCATATTTAATCAGATTAATCTACCTTATGTAGACAGGTAAAGCCAGACTGACATAAATTTATGAGTTAAATTCAGATGACTATTCATGTGAGGCGAGAATTTATCAAAGTGTTGTGTGTTCACTAGTTACAAAACTTAATTTAATGTCTAAGCCTAAAAGTAGTTTGGGTTTTTTTTTTTTTCTGTTTATCCACAACATAAAGAAACCTCCTGACTTATTTCAGTTGATTCTGTTTACAACAGAACCAGTTTGTTCTAGATTAGCAAGTAATTTAATCAGTGTCTCCAAGCTCTTAGTGACTTAAAGATTTGAAAATCAATATTTAATAAAGATAATGCTTGGTATGCCCCACAGAAAGTGGGTCCTGTCTGCTTTTTGTAATAACAACATGCTGCTCTCCTCCATCTCCAGCAGCTGCATTCAGAAATGAACTCGTTTAACACTGAAGAATTATGAACAACTCTCACCTGGTTTTGCAAAACTAATTCAAGCGCGAGAAGAGACTTTTCTTCCCTGAAGTGTAGCCTTCCCTCTGCCCCACCTTTTCTTCTTGCAGAGGAGAAAATAGTTGTTTTCTCTGTGAAGAAGAAATGTGTTCTTTGAGGAGCTGAAGCGCCACACACACAGACACAGAGGGGGAGAGTGCACCTATTGTGCTGTTCAGACAATCCAGCAAGCAACATTCTGCTTCCCCTATTTCAGCTAACCTGGATTTTTATTTTCTTTTCTTAACCTAAATCAAACACTAGTACAGCTTCTGCTTTGTGTATACACCCAGCAGAATAAAGTGGAAATAGAGGAAAGAAGTTTCCAAAATCTGGACTACAGCAGTATTCGAACTGTGCACCAGAACTCGGTATTTTCTTTTCTTGTAAGAAAATGCAAGGGAAAGCATACAAGAAAGGCATTTCCTCTCAAGTATGAAGAGCTCTGCTTTTGAAGGGTAGTGGGCAAGGGGAGAAAAAAGTCTATTTCAGGATGATTTTTAAGCATTTTGTCAAGTAAACAAAGTCCTTTGGTTTAATATAAAATTATTTTAAATTTTGTCTGAAATAGTACAGGTTTAAAGCACTAATTTGCTGAACATAAAATTAATAACTCCCTTTACAGGAGTCACAGATTGTCAATATAGGTGTTATCTACAATAGACTACTATCTAGTCATGGGCCTTATTCATGTCATATATAATTGAATTTTCTGATTTCACTCCTATTTGAACTGGTCACAATTCAAGTTTTGTAGTCTTTTGTTTCTTTGTAAGGTTAGTTTTCCATCTAAAATAATTTCATAGGAAAACTTCTTCTCAGACCTGTTTTGGAATGCAATACACAGATGTTAAACTGGAGCAAAAGAATTTTTCTTTAGACAGAATCTTTAACTTAGTATATACCCAAACCCACTTTCCACAGGGACTAATAATTCTTCACTAATGCCCTCATGTACATGTGACACTGAATGAGGCTTGGCACTTTATTACTTTTTAGGAGTTATAATCATATCTTCTGCTTTTTTTCCTGGAAATAGATTCTTTACACACTCATTTCTGCTGTGGCATGAATAAAAGTATATTGGCTTTATCATCTATAAAATTCTTAATATCTCTCCAGGTAATTGTAATCTGGTCTATCACCATACAGAGATTGATAAAAGAAAGCAAACACCTCTGCAAAGCCTGCAAGATCAAGTATCTGTTGTGTCAAGGGCTGTTTTAATCGAAATAGTTTTCTGGATTGTTGTCACTTCTATAATTCGGAGGCTAAAAGTCTGGTGATCCCATCACTGTGTTCATAGAGTTGTTGACGGTTATATGTAAATTACTTATTTATTTAATCAACAGGCAGCCTTTCGAGGGCCTTCTCTGCTATGTTTAGTACCAAAGAAGCAGCAGACAAACTGTCCCATTTATTCTTATTTAAACCTCTTCTTTCATGTATTGCTGCTATTATTGACAAAAACTTCTTTTCTGCTTTTCCAGTTAATGGAAACATCTGTCTGCAAAGATTCAGAGTATAAAACTAGAAGAGATTTAATATTCTGAGCTTCTGCATGATGCAGGCCGTTATAAAGACTGCAAATTAGTGTTGTTTTGAAGTAGAGCATATGTCTTTGGAACACAGTCACTATTGATTTTAAAATTTCTAGCAATGGAAAATCTACAGTAGTCCTTGGTAAGTTCTTCCCATGTTCAGTTGTTCTGTTTGTTAAATACATAGACTTTATTTCTGATCTGAATTTGTGTTTGGTCTTCTAGGCACTGTGACTTGGTATATGTGCTCACTGTGCACGGAGCCAGGGCACCTTATCTCAGAGGCACAGTCTGGGCAGTGTGTTAAGTGTTTCCACTTTCTCCACAATAAATAGAAGGAATTCTGTGTTTCTGAAGGGAGAGACCAATGTCCTAAGCAAGTGTCTTCCCAGGGCTTACTGAAGTGAATCAAAAATGAGGAGTTTCCAATGATCTTTTTGCAAAATACTTCCAGATTTACAATGGTCATTCAGAATATGCTAAATATAGTCTTTACGTCCTTCTCTTTATAAAGGTGCTTGAGTATTCTCATTTTACGTCTTTTTTTGGCTGGGCAGACTTCACAGCAATGAGAATGCATGTAAGTAGGTGGTACACTTCCTTATTCTTGTGGAAATTGCTCCACTTTTTGGGTATAAATACAACAGTTGAAGAAGAGCCATTACTTATTGCACAGTGAGACCAGAGAGAGCATCTGTCTGATCTTAGTACTTAACTGCCAGTACACAGAGGAATATATCTGTTTTGCTGAACCGAATAATAAATTATATTCTTGTTTTCGATACTAAAAATTAAATGAGAAGGGCAGAACATGTCAATTTCCAACACTAATTCATGACTTGGAATCTTGGCTGCTCTGAAATCTACCTCTAAACCTAAGTAATTATTCTATATTCACAGTGAATGTTCTTTCCAAAGGGTCATTGAGGAATCCAACTTCACTCCTTCACAAGCTACTTTGTCTAGTCACTAACCTTCAAAATAGAGAAAGGTTAGCAAGAAAAGGTTAGTTCTCCCTTACATCAGGAACTGATTTTTTTTTTCTTTTTTTTTTTCATCCATTCTCTGAAACCACATGTAGGCCTTTAACGAGCACTCTGACAGGAAAAAGCTTTTACAAACCCTCCTTAAAGAGAAAAAAACAGAAAACCCCACCACCAAAATAGCCCCCCTCCCCCAAAACAATAAAGTCACCTTACTTGCAGTACTGTTCTATGAGTCTGGAAAAAATGTACATTCGTTCCCAGGGAAGGTTATACATTTATATGTACCTTTAAGAAGACAAGAACTTGTTAATATTAGTTGGGGGTAAAGAAAGTGTTGGAATTTAGAGATGCAAAGCTGATAAGAATGAAAATCAGAGATGAGACTACTTCACAGCTCATATAGTCCAGATTATTGCTATTTCTTCAACCTCAGAGAGATTTATGGTCCCCAGAGAATTTTTGTTCTTGGATATTATGTCTGAAGTGAGATTATGTTTATTATTTTAAATCTTGTTTTCTCTAACAATTGTGACAACCTTGATTGGAAGTTCTTTTTTCTACGTGGAAAAACTGGTAACAATTAGCCTGCAATATTTCATATATGCTCTTGATGTAAAGATACCTGCTACAAAAGAAAAGGTATGAAAAATTCATGTTGACAAAACAAAAGAGAATTAATGACTTACCATATGATGAGATTTGGTATTCCATCTCTGGTTCGTAAATTGAATTCATAGTTAAAGCAGTTTGTTTCTGAGTTAGTCTGTAGCATAGTAGTAAGAAAAACTAAAAAAATGAACTTTTTCCTCTCTGACCATTGTGTCATGAATTTGCAGCAAACAACTTTGTTCCCCAAAGGGGAATGTACTAAAGTTATCACATTCATCTTCCCATGCAACTAACTGTCCTCATCAGTAAAAATTTACTTTCACCTAAGTCTTCCTTCTCATTTTAGTCCCTCCATTTCTTCCTCCTCTCATCTTTCATCCTCAGTAAATTTCTAAAAACCTTCAAAACTTTGAAGTTTCAACCAATATAATACAAAGGGATCATGAAAGAAGCAAAAGAATAGACCTTAAGTCCTTGGAATATTTAGCTCCTCCTCTGCTCCCATATCCTGTCTTTATTTTTCAGGACAAATACTCCAATACTCCAAAACTGAAATACTTATAAAAGCCTTGTATAATTTTGTCATTAATCAGGATTTCTGCAACCCTGCCTCCCCAGTGCTGAAGCTCCATAACAGAGCTGTCCCCAAGCCAGCGAGTCTGGAAACGTTCCCAAGCCAGCCAAGCTATTTGCTTGGTCATGAGAAATGATGAACCACTGTCAATTAGAATATAAGTTTGGACCTGTCATGGTTTAGGAATGGTATTCTCCAATGTGGTACTCCTACTAAAGCCATACACTGCTGGCTCCACCCTGCCTTTTCCCCTCACCCTGCAGCAGGCTGAAGAAGAGAATTGGAGACGCTAAAGGCAATGGTGACAGGTTTAGATAAGAACGATTTACTGGAAATAGTGACATGACCTTCAAGGTCCCCTGCCAACCCAAACCATTCTATGATTCTATGATTTTTTAAGTCTAAAGAGAAGAGCATACTAGTTTTTACATCTCTTAATTGCTTCTAAAACTAAATTATATCAATATGGGGTTGGAATTACCCATTGTTATTGTTTTCTGTTACTTTTTCCATTTTAATGCCCTAGATAGATCTATAACAGACCATAATTTGTTTTCTAATTGTTAACCTTTAATTGTGCAACTGGTAACCTTTTTGTACCATTTATCTGATCACAAATAGGTGCTACAGATAAGCTGCAGAGATGAGTTAGGAGCAAGTTGAACAGAATGGAAATATCCCTGGTGAAAAAACAAACTCACCTGAGAAAATGAACCAGAATTTTGGCTGAGTAATTTGTGCATAACATCACACCAGTAGAGCTATTTTGTCTTAAAAGCTTTGCCTGAACTATATTATGTGGACATATTTCCTTAGGTCAGCATTAGCTCAGGTGTCTTTAAATCAAAATGTGTAGTGTAGCAATGCAGTAGACTCAATAGTTACGAAGTGAATACAGATTTTTATTATAATAGAGTTACCATTATATTACTCAAAAGCTGAGACATTTTATCCCAAGTTCATTCCACATCAAACTCTTCTGGATGAAGTATAATCCCCAGAAAGTACTGGTTTGTAATAGAAATGCTGACAGGCCCTTAGCTATAGAAGCTCTACCAGCTTTGCTATTCTAACGGTCCCTAACTGAATTTTTATTCTCTAATTCAATGAGAGGATTTTGCTTCCAAATCACTTTTAAAATCCTCCAGCTGTGCTATTTCTTAGTTTATGATAGCTACATTACTTTTCAATTAAATTATTCCAATTTTCTTATATTTTTCTATATTAA
Organism: Origma solitaria; assembly: GCA_013397895.1. Classification (NCBI taxonomy): domain Eukaryota; kingdom Metazoa; phylum Chordata; class Aves; order Passeriformes; family Acanthizidae; genus Origma; species Origma solitaria. The sequence continues at coordinate 1,097,122 of VZRL01003893.1, read as the reverse complement.
ATTGTAGTTATATCTACACATTTCAAATATACTGGGATCTGCCCACCTTTCTCACTGTGCCTTATAAGTACCCAAGTGTAGGAGTTTCGTGGCATATTTAAGGCTGGTGGTGACACAAGCTTTAAAGTTCTTGTTTTATTTTATCACTCTCTCCCCAAAAAACTTAGTAGATCTTGTGTTCTCTCAGGGGTGACAGCAGCAAATAAACTAAGATCTACCTTTAAGTATGAGGCAAGAGAGACAGAGAATTTGTGTCACAGGATGTTGTTGACATCTTGCTATAATGATTTCAAATATATATGTTAATTTTATACATGTCACCTCTTCTAAGAATTGTGGTCATTGAGATCTAGTTGCCTGAGGAGAGGTATCTAATGTTCTTACTCAAGTGTGATGAAGTGTTCCAGTTGTCCCCCAGAGGTTGGTCAAGAAGGATACAACCTTGTAAATTCCAGTTGTGTGTGGATGCCTGGGATCTTCCAGGGCATGCTAAATGACACGAGATAGTCAATTTGCCTGTGCTGCTGCTTACCAATATCCTGGGGCTACCTTTCCCGAGTAGATTCACGTCTCTGTGGAGTAAGCCTGAAGCAAGCCTGGAGCAAGATCTAGAGCACAGGGCCACAGATGCAGCAGAGCCCACTGCTCACTAATGCCAGCAGAGCTGTTTGGAAAAGTTCTCTGCAGTCAATCTTCCGGCTGTCCACAGGGCAGGCATATGGGCAGAAGGTAAGCAATATGTAGATCATGGAGTGCCTGCAGCCAATCTGCAGCAGAGCAAGAAAAACCCATTGACAAAATCCCAAAGCATTTTTAGGCAGATGGATTTCCAGCTTGTTTGCTGTCCTTCTGGCAATGTTTCCTTAAGAGAATGTTCTGATGACAATGTGCTTTGTAGAGGTAGGTTGCCACACTGAATGAAGATTGGGAACACACCACTGTCATTTTAATTTCAAATGAAGCTTGATCTGCTCCTTAGTCTTGTGATATCAGGACAGTTGTGTCTCAGAGCATGATGGTCATTAGCAGTATATTTTAAGGTGGATGTGGGCTCAGATTTCAGGAGTCTAAGCAGTTTGAGGAGATTTTTGAGATCATCCCTTTAGATTTAGGTACCCAATTTACATATAAATTTAATTTGAAGTATATAGGTGTTATTTTGGCTTTCAATTTATGTCCTAAGTTAAAATTACAGTGAATATGCTGCAAAGTAAGCAAAATCTATGCCAGAGTCTAGAATCAAGGTTGTTTTCTTAAATTTAATTTTGGTGGTTTAAAGCAAGATTTATCTCCTTAGTTTAAGGGAGGGAAGATTTACTTAGACATTAAAATGCTTGCTTTAAAATGTCTGCATATAGATTTCTAGGGGGACGCTGGGGCAGAATTCAGCTTCTTGGACCTCAGTGTCCATTTTTATACACCACCATATTATATGACTTCTAGCTGTCAAACCAGAATATTGGGGCCATTTTGTCAGTCATGTGTGAGAGCTGCCAGCTCAGTCACCTCAAGGCATCTCAACAAATAAATCACCTCCTGCTTATCTCCTTGGTCTAAGACAAATCTCTCTTCAGACTTTGCTGGTTTCATGGTATGAAATCACACATGAGAACATGGTGTGATTCTTGGGGTTGACTTGTGCAGGACGGTGAGTTGCACTTGATGATCTTTGTGGGTCCCTTTCAAATTCAGGATACTCTATAATTATGTGATTTACTAGAGTTCAGACTTCTAGTGCTTTCTGATGCTTAATTGTGGTGGACGCTCAAATGTAGATATCTCAGGGTAAGACAGAATCCCGGCTCCAAGGGTTCCCGGTGGCTTTAATATGAGATCCATGTATTGGGATCTAATGGTCTAATTCCATATCTAAAGCAGAGCAGAGTCTTCATTTCTAGAGGCTAATTCATTAATTTAATGCAGTGGATTGCCTTTGGTTGGATGCCAGGTACCCACCAAGCTGCTCTATCACTCCTCAACAGGACAAGGTGGGGGAGAAAATAAGATGGAAAAAACTTTGTAGGTCAAGATAAAGGCAGCTTAATAAAGTGCAAACAAAGGCACAATGTGAAAGCAAAGGAAAACAAAAGATTTATTCTCTATCTTCCATTAGCATGTGATATCCAACCACTTCTTAGGAAGCTGGGCTCCAGTGCTTGTAGTGGTTGCTCCAGAAGACAAACATCATAATGCAAATGTCCTCCCTCCTGCTGCTTTTCTCTTAGATCTAACTGTGAGCAGACATGATACGGTGTGGAATATCCCTTTGGTCAGTTTGGGTCAGCTGTCCTGGCTGTGTCCCCTTCCAAGATCTTGCTCACGCCCAACCTACTGTTGAGGGGGAGCAGCCTTGCTGCTGTATCAGCGCTGCTCAGCAGTAGCCAAAACTCTGGTGTGTTATCCACACTTTTCTGTGCAAACCACAGCTCTATGAGGGTTGCCATGGGGAAAATTAACTCCATCACAGCCAGACCCAATACATTTAGCAGCCTACTTTAAGAGTGGAATATCCCCACTGAGTATTTCCTGAACACCTTAGAAACAGAAGCCTTCAAAGTAGCTAAGATTAAGGTGAGCTCTTTCCTATCTTGCCTAACTTCTAAAGCAACACTTTTAAATCACAACTAAAAGAAAACTACAATGAATATGGCTCCAAATTTAATTTTATAATTAATAAGGAGTCACAATTCTCACAATTGTTGCTTCATTACAGACATGTGGCATTACAGTCAAATTTGGGAGCTTTGAAACAGCCCCTAATCAAAGCAGATGATACATACAGTGTGACGTAAAGTAATCAGTGCTTACAATGTCTTTGGGCTGCTGCCATAATCCTCACAGTTTCTGAAACTCAAATCCAGACAGCAAGATGACTGCACTAGTGGAAGACATTATGAAGTGTAATGTTGAGCGTAACTGTCCAAAAAAAAAGTCTTAAGCTTTAGACAATCCACAGAAGATGATTTTAGATAAAAATGCAGGATATGGGGCCATGAAGAAAAGAGATATGTCCATCACATAGCTTCTTGTTTTTAAGTCTTAGTACCCTGGTCTGTTGGCTGCCTTTCTCCTCGCAAATGGACAGACAGATGGCCCCCACCATCTCCAGTGTGCTTTTATAGCTCTTCCATAGGTGGATCGACAGTTCCTGTACGTGTTACATTTTCCTGAACTCCCTGGATGATTCCAGACCTGAGCTATTCAGCTAATCTTTATCGTGGGGACACTTTATGGACTGTGTGGAAAGGGAGAAGATACACCTGTAATTTCACCAGTGTCCTTTGTCTAATAGAAGCATTAGTCAGTAATAACAGTGAATTTTCTGATAGCGTCAGTGATCTTTTCCCTGAAGGCCTTACAGAGCTGAGTATATTAAACACACTCTCACAAATACAATAACTTTCTTCTTCATCCATCTTGTCTTCTCTAGAGGGATTTTTTTTTCATTTTGATATGTTGCTCACCTTGTTACCACTCATCTTGTCAGCTGTTTCCTCTGTGGTTTCAGACATTTTATGCATGGCTGCTTACGTCTTGTTTTCAGATTCTTTCTTCCTAGGCCTGGAATAATTTTTGTCTATTCAATAGACACTCCATTTCCCATATCGAAAAGTTTGAATTCATTTTTGTAGTGTCTTTCCACCTTCTTTCCAACGCTGCCTAAGTTTAAACATCGGGGAAGCAGTACTAGGAGTGAGATGGAGAGGAAAATTTAGTGAGGATGAGATGAGTGATGCTGTCACATTAAATATACTGTGTGTGGCAGGTTCATTTCTCCAATACAGTTAATGATGTCTGGAGCAGCCTGACTCAAAGCCTACTGAAATAATCTACAAAGTGCAGGTTTTGAAATTTTTGACCCTTTGAGACCAGCTTTCCAGAACTGAAGAACAATTAATTTTTATGAAGTGAATATTGAGATGGCAACATCACGTAAACAGCCTCACAATGAGAGCATAAGGAATTTAACAACTAACAGCAGCCTCCCACCCTCAGGCCCTCACATTACAAGGGAATTTGAACCATCTGAACATATGTAAGGAGAAAACATAGAAATGGGTAGGTGCCTTAGGAGGCTCCTAGGTCACACCAGTGAGAGTTTCCTTACATGAATGCTTGAGGGGCCAGGCAGGGATAATGCTGAACACGACCCACTGCTCACAAATGGGGAGAACCTGGTGACAGTGATCATGGAGAAGAGCTTCGGAGTTAAAATCAAGACGGAGGTGGGAGGGTGGGAAGCAGCATTAGGACTCTGGCCATTAGAAGAGCAAGCTTCAGTCTGCGCAGGGATTTGTTATGTAGAATGCACTGGAAAGGCACCATGAGTGGAGAAGGTACCAAGCAATGTGGTTATTTAGGAGTAAACCATTCTGTTAAGCAGAAGGGCTGTGAATTTTACCAGAAGATTAAAATTTCTTCTTTTCTTTCTTTTTTTTTTTTTTTTTTTGTGATCTGGTACATAGAAGGGGAGCATACAAAAGATGGAAAAAAGAAACAAGAAAAAGAAAGGATACACAGCAGAAGAGGGACGTAAAAGCACACTCCAGCAGAGGAGTTGGATTAGCGTCCTCTCTCTTAGCCTTTTCTTCCACTATAACTCTGTTAAAGAGCACTGTAAGTGGGATCAGGCAGAGTAACATGGAAAGGGTACCTCTGTGCAGAAGGTTGACAATCCAAGCAAGTGTAAAGGTGAAAAAGAGGGAACTTTTATCATGTCACACAAGAATATATTCCTAGAATCATAATATCACTTTGTTTAGAAAAGATTAAGATCGTTGAATCCAATCATTAACCCAGCACTGCCAAGTTCACCACTCCTCCTCTTAAACTCTGCTATAAGTTCTAGTCTATTACATATTTTCATTAATGAGAATCTGTCCATTGGCTTCACTGGCTTTGGTTTCAGATCCCTGTATGTCCAACGGTTACACATGATAAGGCAGGAAATGAGCAATCAGTCAATGCAACTTTTTGAAATCTCGTTATCCCAGCAAGATGCATTTGCCCAGCCAGGTTTTGATCTCTATTTCCAGATGTCCTACCTGCACCTTTTCAGTTCATTTTTTCTTCCACATTTTGCACAATCCTGTCATAATGCTCTTAGGAAGTCTGGAATTAAGTCGTGAGTAACAGCAAGAGTATCCATTATTCTATTAAAAAGTTATTCTAACAGCCAATATTCTATTAGGAAAAAGCTCTTTGATTCCTGCAAATTTCAAGGATTAATCAAGTTTTAGCTCATCACCTGCACCATTTGCCTTAAGCACTATGAAAATCTTCTGTGTAATCTACTGAATATAGTGCCAAGTTAGTTGAAAGGAATTTTTGTTTCTGATATCACATAATCATATTTAGGAAATTTGAATCCGCAGGTCTCAGATTCTCCACTGCTGTGATTCACAAACAGATTGACCAGGACACACCTCTCTTCTATAATAATTACTGTCCTCCTATAAAGACTATTCTGCATCAAAGGTTATTGCTTAAAAAATATTTCTAACAGGCACAAGAGAAAGCTGAAAATGTGTAATCCCTCATTTTCATTAAGACAAATTGCATTTTAAAATTCTTCTAATGAAGCAGCATTCATCAGTCCTCCTTCATCTATCTTTTCAGAGTGAGTTTCAGTGCACAGATAAGAAGATTAATGTCTCTCAACTTTCCACCACTTTTTCTGCCGTTATGGTAGCACCTCAGTGAGATGAATTACATCAATGGGGTTACTACTGAGTCCAGAAATATTTTTACAAGTTATGATATTTGTCCCTTCTGCCTTTCTGTTATGGGCCAGTAAAGAGAAATGAGATTTAGATTTCAAATCAGATTCACAATAGCTTAATTTTAAAAGGTCTTGTGAATCTGATTTGAAATCTAAATCTCATTTCAATGACTAAGGACTCTTAATAAGCAGAATGAGTAGGCCAAAAAATTATTATTGTAACAATTCTTCCAAGTTCATATGTTGGTGTGATTATGCAAGTGTATATGAATATATGCATCCAACATATAAGTATTTTTTAAATGTTTAGGGAGTTTTTATGTTGCATGTTTTGACTAGCAGATTTTTCAAGGGTTGTGCCCTCATTATCCTACCACAGAATCCACAATCAGCATCACTTGGGTACTGAGCACAGCATCACACACATCCTCTCTTTCAACTCTCTTATTATATGACCTCAGAGCACTGAGCTCCCATGTTTTCTATTCAGACCAGAAAATGTGAGGATTAGAGGTTTCAGCTGTTAAGAGCTGGAACACATTCCCTTGTTCTGGTTAGCTTCACATGCCACGTGTTCACAAGGCGGTGAGTAAGGCTGGTGGGGCATAAAGGGCTACCCAAAGCTGGTAAAGATAGAAGAACATAGTAAAGGTACCTAGCAGAAGTAATGTTGATGGAAAGAGCTTGCAAAGAAGAATATCAGGTTAAACCTATTTTCTGGCATATGAGAGGTTTCTAAACAGAAACTACGTTATGTCATACAGTAAGACATCAGAAAATAAAAATCACATAATTTGTAAAAAAACCCCAAGCCAATGTAATTACAATCATATTTCATAGATAGGATGTTTATAAAAAAACACGCGTAGCATTTTTTTTCAAATAATGATATTTTGCAGAATTTGTCAAATAGTTTTAAATAATACATATAGATGAGAAAACCACAGTCTGTGAATTGGTATAGACAACCTGGAAAGGCCAAAATGCAGAGAACAAACCTAATAGAGTGTGTAGACCAAAGCTCTGGCAAAACCTCCACATCAGATGATTCAAACACAAAAGTACATCAAACAATCTTAGAAATACCACAAGAGTCAATCAGTTTTCCTTTCAGGCAGGTAAAATTCAAGGTGAAAGCAGATAAAGTCAGAATCAAACCCTGGTTTTTAATATATGTGTATGTATTACATACAGATATCTATGATACACACACACACACACACACACACAATTTAATCTGGGCTCCAGCACAATGCGCAAAACTATCAGTGACATATTACAGGATGGTTTTATATCTATGACTTCTTTTACTGGAAACAGCAGTTTGACATGCCTATTATTTCAAGTAAGCATTCACATTTCACAAAATGCTGACAACTCCTTCCCACATTTTTTTAGAAGCAGTTTTAATTAAATTGTTTTTGCATGACAAACTAGTAGTCAGGAATCTTTTTCCTATTTGTGCAACTAAATGAGTCAGGTTATAGCATGAGTTGCTTTCAGGTGGCAGGGATAATCTTTACTGCATCTTTAAGAATACAAAAAATCTTTTTCAATACATATATTAATACATAAGACAAAAGTCCAAATTCACAGCAATCTATTTTTTCATATTCTTATTGTGCAATAGTTCAAGACAGACAGCAAAACGTAATTGATTATCATTATCATTTATTTATATTAGCAGAGCTGTTAATGGACCAAAACTTAACATAACACATGCTGAAAATATTCAGACTCTTGTTCAAAACTACAGAGATTATATATATATGTATATATATGCACATTTATAAATCTACCATTGAATTTGCTCCATGTCATTAATGTAATTCCATTCGGAATATCTTAATAATTTCATCAAACTTCCTCATACATATAGATATTACTAATTACATTTTGGATTATTTGCCTCATGTAGAAACACAAGTCATAAAGAAGAACTATGTAAAAAATGTGAGAATTGTACTATGATCCTGCTTCAGGCTTTCAGTCAGAAAGAAGTATGTCCTTTGTAAAGTTTGGTAAACCCAAACTAAATAGATCGTCCTTGCCACAGAGAACTCCTTTTTCCACATGGGGAACAATGAAGGACAAATAAATATATTTGTAGATAGCAAGATGAGTGGAAAGAAATGTTGTTTACTCTGATGAACAGCATCTAAAAATGATGTAGCAGGCAGAATTTTTTTTCTTAAGTAGCTGTTTTGTTAGCCTGGGTAAAAGAAGCCAATAAGAAAAGCTGTGGAATTCTTCCAAATTTAAAAGGGAATGAGAAGGGAAGCAATTAAGTGTTTGAAGAAAGTCTGGAGTTTGGTGTATAATACATGGCCCAAACGTTGTCTCTAAAGAAGCAACAGTTAAAGTTACGCAATAATAGACCTCAAAGATCCAGAAAACTAGAGCACTCCTTCCCACCCCATAATCATGGCAGAAAAGACAAATAGTTGGCTTACATTCCAGCAAATAAATATCAGTTTTCTGATACGAAGATATTAAAGTATGAAGACAATTTTCTGGGCAGACTCTTAGTTCTTGCACTCTGGAGGTCTTTCAAACAGGCTGGAACCAGTCTAAGGGCTTGAAGCCTGGGGATTGTTTGACAGAAGTGATAGATAGACTGAAAATACGAGAGTCTTGGAAGCAAACACCACTAGCTCATTTTTAATGTATCTGAGAAGGGGGAGTTGATGAAGGGTTGGAGGGAAACTTGTAGCATGATCTCACCCATGTGACTGGAAAGTGCTTTTGTAGCAGAGCGAGCTGTAAGCAGGGTGAGATTTTACTCCCTAGGGTGAGGAAAAGGCTGCTCAAGGAGGTAACACAAATAAGTGATCCAGCTCTGTGTGGTTGCTATGTTTTGTTTTGGAATATCTGCATTAGCATAAAGATCTACAAAATTATGTGTCTACTAGCCAGCTCCTCGTCAAACTTGTTTCTGGGGTATCGTCATTTGTGTTGTTTATTTCAAAAAATATGGAAACTCAGTGAAATTCTCTGAATGGATTTAGCAGTAGGTCAGACTAAATGATCAGAATTATCCCTCCTGACATTAAAATTATTAAATCCTGAAGCATATGAATATATATTCCATTTACAAAATGATCCTAATATTTTAGTTTACAAGAAGTAAATGCAAATACGTAATGCATTAAGTCTCACATTTTGCAGTATAAATGTATAGCATACAGACCAGCAAAATATATGTGAAAAATAATGTTAAAGTACAGACATTTCTTACCTAAATTTCCATTCGTTCTCTCCCTGATTACTACATTTTACATGTAAAACTTGTGAGATAAGAGCATGCACCTGTCTAGCTAGAACAAAAGCTCATGAAGTTTACAAAAAGCAGGAGAAACATACCTTTATTCTCAAAAAATATAATTTATCCAAGTATGAAGTTCTGCGTAACCAAGACATTTCTTTCAAATGTCTTGGATACGCAAATATTTCTATGTTGGGGTTTTGCCATTTACTGCTGGAAGTGGGATTCATCTCACCTTATATAATATCTCTGGTGCAAACCTCTGTACACTCAATTAGTTCTGCAGACTGTCCTTGTAGTCTGGGGAGAGAAATGGGCACTGCTAGATTGTAATTCGTGTCCTCCTCCTTCATATATCTAAACTAGGTCAGGGCAAATTAATACCTAGAAAGGCCCATTTCTCTCGGTTATAAAATGAGTCTGGCCCAGCTGGTTCAGACATAGATGTCTACAGTGCAGTCATGGATATTCTCTTCGATAACTGAGTTATTAAGGGGAAAAGAAAGTGAAAAGAATTTGCAGGATCTGACTTTACTACAGTTTTCTGAGTACTAGCAATCTGTGAAGATAATGAACTTTTATTTTTCTTGCCACATTCACTATTGTTATCTTTATAGACCTATTGGAATAATGAGCAGTGAACAGAAAGTGTGTGGTATGTGGATTCAGAGTCTGCAAATAATATGCAAACTACCAAAATCTTGCTAACAGAGATAAAAGAGCGGGATCTCAAACTATGGAGGAAAACTATAAAGTACGTCAATGAGCATTTTTGGTGTATGTGGACTGACCTATCAAAAGCAGGTAAAAAACAAGAAGACGAGTTAGAAGGGAAGATTAAAAGATAAGAAAAAAGAGTATCATGAACTCTCCAAAAGGAAATTTTTGAATTCACTGAGGTGCTAGTTCTAACCATGATGTTTAAACATAAACATATCTAATACTTTCCGTGATTATATTATCTTGGTATGTTTGATATATCATGGTCATAATACAAATATAACTTTAAAATTTCATCTTTAATAATGCCAAGTAATTGTGTTGTGTAGTTATATTTGACGACCATACAGAGAAGATACACAGAAAGGCAAAATATATGCAAACAGGGAGCAAATAGAAGGACAAAGATAAAGTGTAAGTACTAAAACATTATCATAATAATCCCATCATAATATATAACAGAGAATCACTAAGAAGACAGAAAAGACTTGAAAAAGCACAGTAATGGAACACAGCTGATTCACAACTGGTATCAAGTAGAAAGCAAACACAGAGGAGAAAAATAAAGCAACAAAAAGGAAGCAGGTTTGAATGTATAAAATAATCTTGAAAAGAATTTACTATATTGCACAATACAACAATTAGCCGTCTTTTGAAATAAGTTATATAATCATTGAAGTTGGAAAGGAAAAATCCTTAAGACCAGCCATTAACCTAACACTACTAAATACACCCCTAAACCATGCCCTTGAGTGCCACATCTACACTTGTTTTAAATACCTCCAGGGATTGTGACACTACAACTTCCTGGGGCAACCTGTTCCAGTGTTTGACAACCCCTTTCAGGTGAGGAATTTTTCCTAAAATCCAATCTAAACCTCTTCTGGCCCAGCTTAAAGGCCCTTCCTCTTGTCTTGTCACTGGTTGCCTGGAAGAAGATGCCAACACCCACCTTGCTAACACCTTTCAAGTAGTTGTAGACAGCAACATCTTCCCTTGCACCTCCTTTCTTCCAGGCTAAACACCCCCAGCTCCCTCAGCTCCCTTCACCAGCTCCATTGCCCTTCTCTGGACTCACTCCATCACCTCAATGCTTTTTTGTTGTGAGGGGCCAAAGCTGGACACAGCGCTCAAGGGGTGGCCCAACCAGCACAGTGGGATGGTCACTTCTCTGGTCCTGCAGGTCACACTGTTTTGATACAGCCCAGGGGCCATTGGCCTTCTTGGCCACCTGGGCACACCTGGCTCATGTTCAGCCACTGTCACCAGCACTCCCAGGTCCTTTTCCACTGAGCAGCTTTGCAGCCACTCTGCCCCAGCCTGTGGTGCTGCCTGAGGTTGTTGTGACCCAAGTGCAAGACCTGGCACTTGGCTTTGTTTAACCACACAAAATTTGCCTCAGTCCACCAATCCAGCCTGTCCAGATCCCTCTGCAGAGCCTTCCTACCTTCCCACAGATTAACACTTTAACCCAACTTGTGTTATCTGTGAATTGATCGAGGGTGTCCTCAATCTCCTCATCCACAACTCTGATAAAGACATTTAAACAGGACTGGCCCTAATACAGACCCCAGCAGGCCACCAATGGCTTCCTCCTGGATTTCAGGGGGTCTATTCTGCCTGTATTTATCTCAACCATGAGTTTTAATTTTTTTCCAATTTTCTCCCCAATTACACTATGTGGGAGGGAACAAGCAGCTCAGGGGTGTTTTGGAAGTAACCAAGAATGTGGTCTTTAATAAGGAGCATGACAACTTATAACTGGGGATGTGAGACATTACAGGGGGACAAAAGGAAAAATTACAATCAGTTTTAAATCATAATGTGGAGTGATAAAAATACAACACTTGAGTGTTCCACTGTGAAAACTTTAAATTGAGAACAAATAGCCAGAGTAGTCCACAGTTACTATTTGTTCTTTGGAAAAGTAATCAATATAAAATAGTTAAAATGTCATCATAGACATTACTCAAAATACCTATTAGGACAATTCTATATGACCTGATTGAGTCACAGAAGGCTCTCTTATCTCAGTGTTCTGCTTCAGGGATCTGTCAGGTTCCAAACTTGATTTTGCACAGACATTCATAGAAAACATAGATTTATTACTCCACATATTTTAACTAATCTCTATTAATAGAAAAATCATAAAACGTGTATAAAATATCAAAATAATAGTGGTTAATATCAAATTCTCAAAGTAACCTAAATATCAGACCTAGTCCAACATATTAAAATTATTAGGCCATTCAAGTGTTACATTATCATTGAGAAGACAGCAACCTTATTTCACTATCAGCCATAAAAGTGATTGAATGCTGTCAGTCTCAATTCTGAACAATATATATTTATAGCATTTCCAACAAAATGTCTGGCTGCATGAGGGTCATATCACTGCCAAGTTTAAACCAATGCCAGATTAGGCAGCCTGCCCAAATTATAGCTCCTCATGTTATGCAGGTACTGTGTTATACACAGGAAGACATTCTAGCTGATTGTAGAATTCTTCCTGGCTTGAAAATCTACAAATCTAAGATAATACTTCATCTCTTCCCTGTCAGAATAGGGTTTCAATAAAACATCCCAATACAAACATCCCAAGGTGACACAGATTGCTACATTTCAAATTCACATGACAAATTTAGGTGAAAACAACATGAGCTCTCAAGATTAAACGTACAACTTCCAACCCATGACATATATGCATGTGTGATCTTTTAGACAGCAAAGTTGTTTACCCAGGGGCTGTTTTAAGTGTTTGAGGAACTATCCTGTCAGCACTGTTTTCAGATAAATACTACAAGAAATAAACATTCCCATGCATACTCCTATCACCAATCACTTGTTGCATTAGGGCAAGAATGCTGCTTGAGTTCTTATCCTGATAAGTAAGAGGGGAAACAAGCCAGAAACAGTCTTCACCAATATGGTTGTTATGACAAGGGGCTATTAATAAGATTACACTCTGATTTCACTTAGTTTTGTGTTTAAGGGGTGAATTCTCTGGCTTAGGAAGGTTTAGCTTTGTACATCTGCCACATATTAGCTGTTTAATGCTGACAAATTTTGTGTTGATATCAGTGTTGATAAAGTCTCCTCAAGACTGACTAGGGCACCAGAGAATTCCCTTTCTCAGGTATGGTGTCACAGGTTGAGGTTTATTGACTCAGTCATAGACAAATTAGGGAGCTACAGTTTCTTCTGTTCATTCCATTTTGGGGGGAGAGGTTTAAAAAAAAGCTCTTCTCATAGACATGAATCAGTGTAAGTCCATAGTCATGGGAAAATGGAGTTCTGCTGTGTTGTCTTATTGTAAAAGATAAAAATTACCCAGTCCAATAACTAGGGGCTTGGAAATTCCACAAATCCAGAAGTAAACCCAGTAATTTACCTGGAAGTAGTAAGTACTTAGCCACAAGACTTTTTTTTAATAGCAACAGAAAAATTTAAATAAAATTATCCGGAACGAATTAGTCAAATTAGTTTAGTCATTTTCTGAGGGGGTAGTTCCTGCTTTGCACTTACTTTAGATCTACATTTTTGAGTATGTCGTATCTCAACTTTGTGTTTCAAAAGGTAAACCTAAATTAAACCAGAAAATTTGGATTTGAACTAGACCAAAATAAAAAGTTTTTTCTTTCTAAAAGTCAAAATTTGGATTGACAGCCTTATCTACCTTATGGTGTAAGGTACATGTTGGAATTCTTATTCTGATTTTGTGTAAAAAGATTATCACAGTTGGTTCATCAGCCACTTTTATGTGTGCAAAACAAGAGCAACTCGAACTAAAGTTATCCAGGACTTAATATCATAGTGAATTATACAAGAATTTTCAAGAATTAAAATAGGACATCCCCATCCAATTTACTGTAAAAATCCAAAGGGAAGATACCAGCTAAAGCCATTGTTCTTAAGTCTAGAATCCTAATTGCTCCATTTAGTAGGGAGGTAAATTCCAAATATGGTTAATTTCTTTTTTATCACTTTTTAATCTGATGAATAAGTTTTCATTTTTATAAAGCCTAGTAGATGGTTGGTCTAATTTAAAGCTTATAAATTATACAGTTAAATATAATGTAATTACAGTATATAAGTCTAATAGACTGGTGATCTTCTTTAGAGATTCAAAGGGTTGTTCAGCTCAGCGCTCTGTGGATGATTAATTTTCAGTGGTTATCTGGTCCAAAGTTGTGAATTGTTTAATACAGAGTTGCCGATGGATCACCAGTCTCAATAGGTGGCAAAGCAGTTGAATTATTTACCAATACCTCTTTAAAGGAGAACAAAAATTATGACACTTTAATGGAAGTTGCAATTATTTTATTTTTTTCTTACAGTAAAGGCTGCAGCTCCTATTCAAAGAAACAGATAAACAATAACAATACACATTCCCACCCCCTCACCCCCCCCACCCCCAAACTGGTCATCATTTATTCAAAAAGGCAGGGAGAGCCTGCTCTATTTTCATTTAAACATCACATTTTAAGCTATTTGGAGTGTTCTTGAGTATATCATCACTTGCTATCTTCAGGATTCTTGACCCTAGGGAGGAAAAAGAGTAAAGTAAGAAAGGAAACATTTTTCTACAAAATACCTTATTCTGTTGACTTGCTAATGACTTCCTTTGGAAGACAGGAAAATCACCTTTTGTATTTGAGGTAGTTTGGTTTCATTACTAACTTTAAATGAAGTCCTTCTTGAAATGATGCCATTAGCTGCACAGCAATAAGAACTGCACACTTGCCCTTTCACACATCAACCTAAAACAGATGGTACTCTAGGAGCACTTTAAATATACAAATATGCGACCATGTCATTAAAAAATGTACTTTCCAAGACTGTTTCTGTTCAGATGAATGTAAGCAGCTGGAACTGTGTCAAAATAATGAAGTTAAAACATCCCTTCTTACTAATATTTCCTCAGAGCCCTTGACCAGACAAAGTTAAAATAGAGGTTTGTCTTTATCAGTCATTCAAAAAAAGAGATCTCACTGTATATACTGATTTTTTATATTCTGTAAGAATATTTTGATAATTCTAATGATTTTGTGCTGATTTCCTGTTCTGGTTTGGTTTGCTCGGGTTTTTTCCCTAAAATAATAGTTTAAAAAGCTTAATAAGATCACAATGAAAAAATGCCCAAACTGGTTCAGCAGGAGAGTGTCATTCTTCATTCTTTTCTAGCAAAAGATCATGTTCATTTACAAGAAAAAATACAACATATACTTTGGGAAAGGTTGAACAGTGCTAATAGCAGGTATCACTATTCCAAAATTGCAAAATTTGAGATATAAAACTCAATAGCTGTAACTGTCACAGAAGGCAATATTATAAAGGTTTTCTGCCCAATGCAGGGGGTTGGAACCAGATGACCTCTAAGGTCCCTTCCAACACAAACCATTCTGCAATTCTATGATTCTACAGTTGCAGTCCTTCTGCAGTGACCAAAGCTTGTGGTCTGACTGTGGAATTGGATGCTAAGAAGTTGGGTACATGAGGGAGCAGTGTACTTGATACAGCCAGTGGAGCAAAGTAAAAATCACCTTCTACCACAGTAACACAGGGGGAAATTAATTCAACAACAGACTTCCAAAGGAGTTTCTAGTCTTGGTACAGTGGATAAGTTTCAAAATGGTGTCTATTACCAGCCTTTGAACTTCTTCTTAAGCTGTGAGTTTTAGCTTATTCTCTTTACTTTTCCTTTTTATGATTAAAAGGAGCAAAAGCTTTGTGTTTTCAATAAAAATATCCAAAGAGAACATATCAGCTTATATTTACTCAGCACTTTCCCTCTGTTTCTTGGCTAAAAAGTGTTGACACCAAGGAAATACATATAATGGTGCTCGAAGTCCTTAAAAACTGCCAATTGTCCCGACAGTCTTGAAAATGCTGAAGTCTTGATAAGCCCTCAAAAAAACCACTCACTGAATTTCTGGAAAGAATGTATTTTTCACTTGTGACTTATTGAACATTTATTGCACATCACGATATTGAAGCTTATCTCCTCAGCCACTGGAGATTTAGATAATTAATGTAAACAAATTGTCTTACAGCTATCCCCCAAATATTAAGATGTAAAGACAGAAGGAAAGCATATTAACTGAGAGTGCTGCACCCATGCAGAGGTACAATTTAGAGGTTCTCTAGCTACATCTGTGTTAGTAATTTGAACTAGTTAGGGACTACTTGGGCTGGGTACCCAATGACAGTTTAAGTCACAGAAGTCAAAGTGTACAATGTAAAAACATGACAAATCACAAGAAACTGGATTACTTTAGATGTCACAGCATTGTATTCATTTCTGCCCTGATTTCTCCCATGGTCTTTCATTTTCTTTAACATGTGTAAAAGATTTCTTAGAAGGATCTCCTCAGCTTGTAGCAGCTTTTCCATGCATCATGGATATGCTCTGCCTCTTCCTGCTGCTAAATCTCTTCACTGTAATTCCTGTTCCTCCAGCTCCCACTTGCCTTCTGTCTTCTTTCTAAGCCTCTGAAATTAATCACCTCTCCTTATGATTTTGAGGCCCTGTTAAATAGTAACCTCCTTATCAGCTTCAGCATTATCAAAATCTGGTTCATTTTATCCACTGTTGGCTACCTTGCCCATGGAAAGGAGAGGTCACATGCTTAAAGAGTATTGCTTCATTCAAGGACAATCAGATTCAAACAAAAAAACCCATGTTTTTGAAAATATGTTTCAGGTAATAATCAACTGTCACTCAAGCGAATTGCTGTGCTACATGATATCTAAAAAATCAACATATTATTTAAAAGCAGGTCACCTAAATGATCTCTTACAACCCCATCTCTAGCTTGTCTGCTTTCATAACATGAAACTGGAGATTAAGGAATACAAACATAGACAGTATAACATCCATCAACTTCGAGGATCTGAATACCAGGCCACAATAGTGACTTTTTTTACTTTTTCCAAATATTTATTTTGTGCCATGTGGACTGCAAGGACTAAACCTTAATATTGTTTTCTCTATTTAACGTGTTGTTTTAAATATTTATATTACATGCCCATTTCATTCATGCCCACTGTAAGTTCACGAAAGGGTTAACAACTGAATTAGTAGGAAGTACATTTCCTGAGGAAGTTTCTATGGACAGGTTTGAAATAGGTTCATAGAGTTATTTTACTGTTTGGTGTGTGTTATCTAAAATTAATTTTGAAAACTATTTCTCTAGATTAAAAAAAATACCCTAAATATTCAAATTCAATCTTAAGTAAAAATTACTATTCTGCTTGTTTTTCAAAGTAATTTTTAAACTGTTATTGAGCTAGTCTAGTTTTTGCACCATTTGGCCTTGAGAAATTTACAATATTAAACTAAAAAGGGTTTCAACTTAGAAAGCACAATTTCCCTTATAAAGAAAATGCAAGAAAAAATGGAGTACCTTTTATATTGGATAATTAATAAATACCTTCCTCCCTATTCAGAGAGACATTAATGTTTCCAGTATTACAATCAAAAGAACAGCCTGGACATTTTTCTGGATAAGCAGGTCCTTATATTGAATAAATAACCAAATAAAACGTACCAAACCTAAAATTTAGGACCACTTTTGACCAGACATACCGGCTCCCGTCTTTGCCAAAGAAAAAATATTTTTAAAATAACTAGAATGTAGAATAAAAAAATTCAGTCCAAAGAACATGTTCATCTCCTGGAAATAAATATTTAAACCAGAATTAAATTTAACATCCTTTTTTCTTTCCCTATCACTCTGTGCGTGCATTTTACAATGATGAAGGTAATAACTAATTGATTTTGTCTTTTTTTCACCAGACCATGGCAGAATTGGTGACTAGAGGAACAGAACAGTGCCCAGAGGTACAGTCTAGGCAGATATTATTTTTTTTTTAAAAGCTATGATGTTGAGGGGATTAATCTGAAAGACAATTCTGTCCTCTGTTTAAACAAATTATATGCAGTTACCACCTAAATATATCTTGTGCTCTCACAAAAGAAAAAAAAAAGAAATAGACAGGTTACTGTTGTCGCCGATAATAAAGATGGAGTCGGCGAGACGAAGGGCTAGCGGGAGGGAGTTCTCCTCCAGGCTCCCATTTATTATGGGTACAGGCTTTGGTGTTCGGGAAGGGGAGCGGGAGGAGAAAACGTGCTCCCTGAGGCCCCTGCGTGCTGGCTTTTAAGGGGGAAGGGTCAACCAATGAGGAGAGAGGGAGTAGGTGGGGATACACGCAGAGAACCAATAGTTACAGAACAGGGAGGGATACAATTCAAACCTACCAATCATATACATAACGGAATAGAAGGGTCTGGAAGAGAGGGCGGAGTCAGGGTCCTGGGCATGCCTTTCGCAGTCCCGGGGCGGAGTCAATGTGGGTCGCGGCAAAGCGTCCGCCCAGGGGGCGGAGGCAGCACAGGGCTGACCCTCCACAGGTTACTTTCTTCAGGGGAAAAAAAAGTCCAAAGGGAGCATCTGGGATCTCCACAGACCTTCCAGCACCTTGGTGGAATAATCATCCATGTGAGAAAAAGTGATGATAGTCTATTCATTTTTTTTAAAAGATACACGTGCTTCATGTTCGTTACTCCTGGGGAAACGTGGAGCTGATTAAACAGGAGAGGTCTGTGGCAGAATGGAGAACTTTGATCAACAAATGAAGGCAGCTGGTGAGTGCATCCATCCACAGCACCGTGCTGTGAAAGAAATTTGTAAAGTCAGCTCCGGGAGGAGCGCAGTCCTGAGCAAGTAGACCACGTTCCAGGGTCTTGCTCTCTCTCAGAGACCATGTAGGGCAAATGGAATAAATCAGGCAATATCAGATTTAACATCAGTCTTGACTGGGTTTCTCAAGGATCTATCCTAATGCTGTAGTGTTCAGTATCAGAATAAACAACTTTAATCGTAATGGAATCCTACTTACTGATTTTGCAGATATAAAAACTTAAGAGGGACTCTGAGTATGTTTAAGGCAAAACTACAATCAAAAATTACCTTTTCAAATTGAAGAAATAACCTGGGAATAAAATGATGGCACGACAAAATTTGACCGGCAGAAAACAAGGGCAAATAGAGGATGGTGAATGGCTAATTAGCCAGCAGTTCTTCAAGGAACATCTGAAGGCTATAAGAAGGAAACAGTCATCATATGACAGCAGACAATAAATTCTCTATTAGCATTTATAAACTGCAGCATAGCTCTGATGTGCAGCAAGGGTCAAGAAGATTAAACTCAGGGCTTAAACCCCACTAAGGACTGAGAACACTTCAGTCTGAGCACAAAATAGTGTCCAGAATAGCAGTTCAATAAGCTGACATAATTGAAAAGAAAAAAAAAAGGTCTAGAATACACATGAACAACAAAACAGAAAAAAACCCCAAAAAACCAAAGAGCTATTTTTGTTACATCTACAAAAAATTCAACTGAAATATATGGTAGCAAGATGTTGAAATAAAGGAAGGAAAAATCTGTGCTTAAAATCTATGGAGACTAAGATAAGGAGTGTGGATCAAAATTTAGACTGGACACAAGGAAAAAACATATTAGTACTAATATTAATTGCTCTAGAAATTTACTCTGTTTCCATCATTGCATATCTTTCAAAGGAAGCTTAAAAGCACTTATCCACAAAACACACCAATAATTTATCTTGCCTCAAGTCTCTCTTCCCTGGATGATCCCTTGAATTCCTTTTTAGCCCTGTTTTCTAGTGATTCTATGACTTGAGAAAGCTTTCACAAAGATAATGGAATTTTATTGCTACCTGGCTTTTCAGCAGCTAAGTCTCATTAAATGTAATTCTCATTCTGAATTCATAAAACAAATTCTGAAGTTCCCATGGGAATTTTGCTATCTCCGAATCTTTTTTTTTTTCTGCAAATACCCTTTTATCAAAGGATTCCTACCAATATATCAAATTTTCTCATGAGATATGTGTAACTGGTAACTTTGTAGAAACAAATATTCTGAGGCAAATAAGAATTAGGAAAGGTCTTTCTGGAAGTCAGAATTCAGGTATTGATACTGTACTGATTTCATTCTCTGTAGTAATTATAAAAAGTGTACCTGACTGCAGGTAGTATAAATGAAAATGTGTTTCTAACTAGGCTCTTATTAAATTTTTTTGGTGGTTTTTGATTGATCGCATGTTTTGTTGTGTACTTCAGCATGGGAGAATACTATTGCAATCTTGTAAAATGTACACTTTCGAGCTCATGTATGAACTGAATGCTTTTCAATGCTTGAAGCTGAAGGCAATGCAAATTATTATGCACCTGTGATGATACAATCTGACAACAGAAGCAGCTCTTTGCTTCTTAGCTAGTTCATCAAAAGAGGATAATTCCTTTTTTGTCACTCTCTTCCTCAGCCTTTTACTTCAACTCCAGTTTAGAATGCTAGCTCTGGAGGAAAACACACAGTTTTGAAATTCATTGTCATAAAGCAGGACTGAAGGGTATTTATGATTAAAAGCTTTAAGTGTGCATATGTATATATCAACATTATGACTGAAAGGCATCAATTTTTTGTTGTTACTCCAGACAAGTACTCACTGGGGCAAGTCCTTTATCTCTCAGTTTAATAAATTTAGTCTTTAAGCCATCGGTCATATTATGTATCTGTGTTATAAAGGTACAGTTATTGCTGACAGCACGAGTAAACTAAGGAACACAAGATAAAGCTCTGAAAAAAAACTTTTCACATATGAATAAAGGATTCAGCAGTGGGAAGGGATATGGAAGCTGTCTTGATGGGTAGAGTCAAAGATTTGTCAAGGTGAGAGAACTGTTGCTCATCCAAAATTGCAAGGGCTGGACCTTCACTGACTCAACCAGTCACTTAAACCCAACTAACGGTGAATGCAAAGTCAAAGATTAAGCAAATTGTAACATGAAGATCCATCATGTTGTCATAACATAATGACCTATAACTGCTATTAAAACCTAGAATATATTTGAACACCTGAGGACTGCTTTAACTCCTGTAAGGCCTCTTCTGTTTACTCAGCATACTGTTGTGAAATGACAAGTTCTCCAGTCTTGCTTATATTTACCTTCCTTTCACTAAACTGCACTCAATTGTGCTTTTATCAACTATTACACACTTAAGTTCAAGTGACTGTATGAGGGCATGAATTTAACTCAGTGGAAAGATTTAGAGTTTGCAGATCACATAACATCTACCAGAATTTCCTGTGCTAGACATAGATAGGTAATTGAGTAGTGGTAAACCTCCAGGAGGTCACAGAAACTTTTTGGAAAACATGGTGGTCTAGTATATGAATCAGCATAGGATTCCCTTTGGGGGTTAGTCATGTGTGGGGCCTAGAGCTGGACTCAATGACCCTTGAGGGTCCCTTCCATCTCAGGATCCTCTACAATTCTATGATTCTGTGTGTTTATGTGTGTGTGTGTTGTATTCTAGGTAATAAGAAAATGTTTATTGCCCATGGTATCTATAAAGCTATCATGTTTAGGACAACTCTAAATTTGTTTTGTATACTCAACAGACTGTAAAATTTGGTTTCAAGTTTGCTGTCTATTGTGCACATGAAGACTCTAGCATTTTATGATAAATTGATAATTGACCCAAGAGAACATCTCAATAGTTTAGTCTGCTTCAGTACATTATTCTCGGAGTACCTAAGGTCTCAGAAAATGACTGATTCATTGACTGCATGTATTCTCAGTTGATTAAGTATGCCTGGTAAATATTCATAGGATATTTTTGTTAATATACTGTATACCGTATCATCTTTTCAGTTAATCACATTCAAAAAAAATAAGGCAATTGCTTTTAATTTCCTTTTTTTCCCCAGTGGTTAATTGCCTAAAAAATGCAGTGTGTGACTAAAATACAATGCATTCATTAATAAAGCCATCTCTCCACAATGAGATTATGAGCTATCAGATCACAGTGATTTCCTTCACAGTTGTAAAGCCATACAGCGGCCTTTTTTTTTCCTTATAGATTTGATTAGGGTGCCCCAAGGGACACCGTGCCTGAGAGACAGCTCTGGGAGACTGAATCACCCTTTGTTGCTTCATGGCTTTTCTACAGAATAGATTTGTTACTTGTTGCCCACCTCAGCATCTAAAGATAGCAATGGCTGTGATTCTCTTGTGGTAGAAAAGAGATGTTAACTCTTGGTTAATTTGTCATCAAGCTTTTGAGGAGCAAACAGATATCTGGTACTCCAAGTATATGCAGTCAGTACAGAGCACAGGAGGAATTAGATTCTCACTGCAAGCTCAGCATGTTCAAATTTTCTAAATAATTCAACTGTAAAGGTTCAGCAAATGAGACTGCAAGCTCAATAGTCTAGAGGATGAAGTGGGAAGTCTCATAAACCACAGGTAGCAAAGGAAATTGGCTGATGTGGTCCCACAGAGGTGTGAGGCTCAGAACGTCGGGTTGCCTCTAACTACAAAAATTGAGCAAAATTTTCCAGTCAGTTTTCCACCCAACTTATGGTCTTCTATCTTAAGCATAACTCATCATACAATTGTTACTGCATCCTGTGTCAAAATCAGTGCTGACCATTCCCAGCCACCTTCATGTCTTTCATGCACCTTGAAATTGCTTCCATGAGCCATAGACAAACTCAAACATTATAGAGAAACCACATGAAGTGTTTGTCTTCCCACAAAACACAGGTTTGGTCTTCTCACAAAACAAAAGCAAGAGGTTATTCATGAAACAAACAGATTTAAACATCATATTTTCCATGTGCATCCTATTTAGGTGGGGTAAAACATTGCCACAGAAAGCCAAATCCTATGTCTGTACTGGCAGGGAGGATGAATGCTTTGTGCCTCGTGCACAAGAATGCAGAATTTGGCCTTTTGCAAATACTGCATCAGACCAAGAAATGTATGTGCTGTTCCACTTCGTGTCCTCCTTTCTTTAGGATGGAAAACAACAAAAGAGGGGCTAAAGTTTATTCCAGTGGAGCCCTTCAGGAACACTGCTCTGCCCCGAGAGAAGTTATCCATGATACTTGGTCAGGTTCAGTCTACCATTACACTTCTGCACTTCAATTTCAATTCAGCATTTGAACACAGTAGTAGATAAGCAATGTGCACCAGCAGGAAAACACTTTTATGTAAGTGTTTCCTTACTCAGTTACACAAGTTCAAATGGGATTTATTTTTCTTAGGATATGAGGTTTTTTTCTCCCCTTAGAACCTTGATTTCAGATGGTCACAGTCCTCACTGAAAACAGTTTTAAGTGTAAACTTAGTCTTAGAAAAAGAATTTCTTGGTTTTATTGATAAGAAGAGGAGCTGGAACTATTATATTTAATGTTAAAAAAAAATCTTTGAGAGCCGTTATAATCCTCAGTCTTTGTTATGATCCAGTTTAAATACAGAATAGCAAAGAAAGCTAAGCGTCTGTGAATAAAATCGATCAAACCCAGAAAAGTTTGAAATATACCCAAAAAAAGTGATTAAAACCAAATGAGGTTAGATGTTGGTGCCAAAAAATTGATATATTTTATTTAATAGTAAAAGAGGCAAAGAGAAAGAAAGAGAAAAGAAAGAAATAGAGTTGTGCGTGGGGGGTGAGAGGACAGGGAGAAAGTGACAGCTAAAAACACACCACCCACCCTTCCAGGAGTCCTAACGATGCCTTGTTGCTCCTCTCCATCTCCATTTCTGGGTGGTGAGGGTCCCCTGCTGCACCGCCACACTGAAAAGTACAGAATCTGGGGGATTAATACACGTTTGGGGCCGGGTGGGAATGCCTATGGGTCTCCCTTAGGGAGGGCTAGTTTGACACTGCCTCTTGCAACACTGTGGATCTGTCACATCATCTGTGGTGCAGGGTCTGGGGACCCCTTTGGGGGTCTTTGACGGCCCATGACACTCCCTCAGCTGTCCTTCATGTGGATGCAAGTTTTCCTGGGGTGCAGGGTCCCACAGCTGAACTCCCCTGCACAGCGGAGGTTGGGCATTCACAGCCCCTGACCAGAGGTTTTTCACCACACACCCAAAGCCTCTCTCCACCCACCCTTTGGTGTGAGGCTCTGTGCTGGCCTGGCCGCAGATAAAGCTGGGGCTGTGGTCTCCACCCCGAAGGTGCTAAGTTTGACCCCTCTGTGAATGTGTTCCCTTCTCCCAGCTCTGAGTTGTTATTTTATCTCCATCAGGGAGCAGTCCAGGGCCTGTCAGAAGGCCATTTCAGGGCGTAGTGGTCTTCTCTGCAGCTTTTGTAATAAGTTTTGCTATAATAGGCAAAAGTCCTTCATGAAGATGTTTAAGTCATAAACTAAAACATTTCAGTCTCCTACAGTCTTGAGAGATCAATGAAATTGTAATAGAATGAAGTCTTTCTGGGGACAGGCTTTAATGCATTTTCCTGTTTCTCAGCTGACCATTGCTAGAGAGAGAATATTGGATTAGGCAAGATATTGCTATGTTCTTTTTCTTCACTAACTGTCAGGAAGAGTTATCAGCAAGAGGACTGAAGCTCTTGAGAGAAGGGACGTACTGTCTTTCTTACGTGTTGATGTTATGGACATTCTGATATATTTTCCTCCTTTGCAGATCGTGAACTCATACATGTATTCTGAAGAAAATCACACTTAATCACACTTGTTTGAAGAAGGTTTTTCTTGTAAAAGACATTAGTTAAATTTTTGAATCTTTTAAAATTTATGTGCACAAAAACATGAATTCTAAAAGAGAAAATATAAGTCGCTCATATTACATATGGCAAAGATTTTAAATCCAGTTTATTGAGGTCTGTCGCACTTGCGCATAAATTTTCTGCTTCTCAATAGGTTCTCAAATTCTTTTTTTTCAGCAACATAAAGGTTTGATTTCTGTAGATTGACAATTATAAAATTATTTGACAAGGAGAAAAATCATTGTCTATTTTCCAGTGCCATGTGACATATTGTAAGAAAGCTATTGTAGGTGTGTTGAAAGTAAAGTACGATGAGGAAGTGCTTCCCAAATGTTTGAATAAAATGTTGCCAACGAAATATTGAGTCATCATTCTGAATCTTACACTAATTTTCAATGTAGCCTTGAGCAATTCACCCAAATCTCTCTGTTCAGTTGTGTCTTTTTAAAACTGAGATTGTCAAATTTTGTTTTCTAGTCTATAGATTAAGTGGTTATTATCTATTAAATCCTCTAAAATGTAAAGTACCCTGTAAGTATGATAGCTTGCTTAAAAAGGTATTTTTGTGCATAAATGAAAAGCTTCTCCAGTCAGTAAACTTGCTAGAGGAATAAATTAAATGCATAAATGAACATATTCAGAGGGTGAAAAAACAAGGTTAGATATAACTTTGAGAAGGAAACTGGAGTATGAATGGGATGGGTGGCAGAGCATCACAGCTATCAATATCAGGCATGTTTATGTGCATGCTGCAGATCTATTAAACTGCCTTAGGAGAATGATGTGGTACTAAAACAATAAAATGTGATTGGACTAAATTAGGAGAGGTGTCACTACACAAAAAGAAGGACAGTTGCACTGTAGAAGCATATTTTGAATCTCGTAAAAACCTTGCTATAATGCAGACATAATGCATAAAGGGTTAGAGAGCAAATTAAGAAAAACATCACCTCATGCCAAACCACTCACCATAATATTTGAACATTTATGGAAGCCAGATTTTTTTAGTAAGGCCTTTAGCACTACAACATGAGTAATAGTTTTAAAGTAAAAGGGGGTAGAATTAGACTAGAGATAAAGAAAAAATTTTACAGTGAGGAGGATGAAACCCTGGAACAGGTTGCCCAGATAAATGTGATAAATGCCCCATCCCTGGAAACATTTGTGGTCAGGTCAGATGGGACTCTGAGTGACCTGATTTAGTTGCAGGTGTCCCTGTCCATGGCAAGGTTCATATCTAAACTGTTTGATAGTCATATGCTACAAACTGCAGAAAAATAAAGGAATCATTGAACGCTGCAAAATAATCCACTAAAATCTAATCATGAGGTAAATACACAAACAGAAGCCAAACAGCAAAGGAGAGAAATCCTAAGACGGAAAAAATCAAACATTTTACCAAAGGAAACTTGTGTTTATTTGAGCATATAGACAATTTCATATGGCAGAAAAATACAGAAAATGTATGGATTATTGGAAAAAAAGAGACTCTCTAATGGCAGTAGATTATTTTCTTTCTGAATTCAAGGGTGCAAACCAAACTTTTCTGGTTTTTACAGAAAATTTACAAATTTTTCTGGTTTGTTCATTATTGCCCAATACCATGAACAAAAAAAGAATTTTAAAGTATTTGGGAAAAAAAGTTTGTTATTGTAATAGTTTGGGTGGAAAGAATGATTGTAAAAATCACCTTTTTTCTCTGAATTCAGAACTTATTTTCAATAATTTACAAATCAAAACTTGTCAACATCCATTATGGTTTGAAATGTCAGATGATTTACTCCCATAAATAGTTTAAAATTGAGGAGTAAAACTCAAAACAAAACTTTTTCAAATAACTGAAATGAAGCTTTATGGTGGATTATTTGATGTTTTTCTGAAAGAACCCGAGATACATTTATTTTAATGTCAATTTTGCAAAGAAACAATAAGTATTTTGTTGTTGAGAGCTTCATGCAGCTGAGAATGATAATACTGTTTAGGAGATAACAGAGATGTTGAGTAGCTGATTAGATGATATATTTATACATGTTGAATCTCTTTTTAATCATACAATCTACTTAATATAATAATAAATACCACTAAATGACTCTTAGGAACAATGACATCTATGAAGACACTGAAAGTGGGAACAAATTGTCATTTCCTGCTGCTCATTCTGATACCTCCTTCACCCTGCACAACTTTGATTTCTAATTAGCATTAACCATTGAGGTAATGTTTGCACTGGCAATCCGAACACAACCAGCACATTCAGCTAGACCCTAATAATTATCTCTTTATTTGGTCCCTCACACTGCAATATTTCTTAAGTGTCTTGTCACCTCAGAATAGATTAAGGCTCTCCAGAGATCTTCCCAGCTGATGACGTGGTCACTCACAAGGACCAAATCCCACACTGCTTCAGCAGCATCGTCAGCTCTTCTTGATGAAAAGCTTGATCTTGAGTTGATCCTAAACTCACTTGGTAAGTCTCCTCAAGCTCTGGGGAGTCTTCTAGATGTGATGGAATTCCATTCCATTAGAACTGCCATCAACATCGACTTGCAAAACTGCCTTATAAAATCAAGCACCGTCTTACAGCTCTTGCATAACCCATTTTCTGTAGAGACTCTTTTGTTATGTTTGGTAGATCTCAGACTGCTAGGTATGCACACCTCCTTCTGAGACTGGAAACTCCTAAGCCATATTCACTTGGAGACCTCTTTGAATGCTTGTAAGATCCCCAACACAGAGAGGTGAGTTCTGCATTTGGAGATGATACAGCTGCCAGATATCTGACTGAGTTGTGTTTGTAGCTTTGATTTGTTTACCAGATTTTTGATGTCAGGTGACCTTTCAGGAGGACATGGCATGACCATTATGTGTGTGTGAACATATATGTGGTGTGTACACTCACTCTAAGTAGAGAAATAACAATTGTTTATGGTATTCTAAAAAAACCCAGACACCAAGCATGCAAATTAAAGAAAGCAGCAAACACAAGCTACTGATATTCTATCTCTCCCCATGTAAACAGCTGAGTATATGTCTAGAATAAAGTATGCAGGGCCTCAGAGTATTAAAAAAATCTTGACACATTGGAGGAAATTCAAGGAAAAGCAACATAAATTATTGAGGGGCTGAAAGGATTGACTTGCGGTGAAAGATTAAAAGAAATAAATATGTATAACTTGCTAAGCAATGACTGGAGGGGGAAAGGGGGAAGGGAGATGTTAACTGTCGACGTACATTTGAAGGCTATAAACACCAAGGATAGAGAAAAATTATTTAAGGTGGTCTTATTTAAACTTGGTTATACGCTAAGACCAACTAGAAATTAATGTTGGTAAAATTAAACCAGAAATGAGAAAAAAAAAAAAAGTTAAACTACATGTTCTTTTCTCAAGGAGAAGTCTTCTAAGAGAGATGTATTTATTCAGAATTGTTAGCAGTCTTCTTATTTGGCCAGGATGTGAGATAGGTACATTCAAATCCATCTTTTGTCAGAAATAGGAATTCAAGTTTTCCAAATTCCCAGTGAGTTTTCACACTGGTGGTACTTGTTTTGTACTGGTCTCTCTCTATCTTCTTGGTTCTCTCATGAGTTTTGAATGTTCTTCTGATTCAGAATGAAAATAAAAGCTGAAACCTTTGTAGGGAGAGACTGTTCATATTTTGTTTTGCATTTTTTACAAAATTGATTTGCTTTCTGTCTAGGCTCAGACTAGATAATTTAACATAGGAAATGTTTTTGCACTTACAAGGTGTATTGGGTTTGCATGGCCAGGTTTTGGTAGTGGGGAAGGCTTCAGTGAGAAGCTGCCAGAAGTATTCCCCTTGTCCAGCAGAGCCAATCCCTGGTGGCTCCAAGAGAGATGTGCCACTGGCTAATTAGAAATTATGGCAATGCTTCTGCAATAATATATTTAAGAAGAAGAATAAAAAATGTATTGTGGAGATTTAATTGCACCCAGAGAGGAGAGGAGTGAGAATATGTGAGAAGAACTGTGCAGATACCAAGGTGAGTGCAGAAGAAGAGGGGGAAGTGATCCAGGCTTTGGGGCAGAGGTTCCTCTGCAGCTCATGGTGAAGACCATGGTGAGGCAGCCCATGGAGATCCACAGGGGAGAAGACATCCTGCATGAAAGATCCCACCCTGGAGCAGGTGGATGCCTAAGTGGAGGCTGTGAACCTCTGGGAGGCCTGTGCTGGCACAGGGCAAGAATCTGCAGATCCATGGAGAGAGGAGCCCTCCCTGGAGCATGTTTCCTGGTAGGACTTGTGACGCTGTGGAGAGCCCACCCTGGAGCAGCCTGTTCTTGAAGGACTGCACCCTCTGGAAGTGTGACCCGTGCTGGAGCATTTTGTGGAGAGCTGTGGCCTGTGGGATGAGCTCACATTGGAGAAGCTCATGGAGAACTGTCTTGCATTGGAGGGACCCTGTGCTGGAGCAGGGGAAGGACTCCTCTCCACGCTGTGGCAGGAGCAGCATGTGATGAACTGGTCACCCCCATTCCCTGTCTCCTTGAGATCCTGGAGGAGGAGGTGGAGCTGGGAAGTGCACAGTGGTTGCTGCAGAAGGCAAACACTGTAAATAAGAAATGCCCCCAATTCCTCCTTCTTTTCTTGGCTTTTATATCTGGGCTGACATCTCATGGTACAGAATAGTCCTTTTGGTTAATTTGGGTCAGCTGGGCCAGATGTGTCCCCTTACCAGGATCTGCTCACCTTCAGCCCTTTTTGGGAGGAAAATGTTGAGAGACAGCACTGATGTTGTGCTAGCCCTGCTCAGTAGCAGCCAAAACACTGATGTGTTATCCAAACCGTTCCAGCTACCAATGAAAAGCACAGCACTGAGAGCAGCGGTAGGGGAATGAACTCCATCTCAGCCATACCCAATACATAAGGAAACAGATGAAATTATCTAATACTCTATTCCATCCATAATACCTATATTTATGTGGCAATTTTTTCAGGAAAACAAAGGCTTCACACTCAGACAATAATCAAAAAGCTCACAAAACAAAGCACAGAGATAGAATGAAAAAATAGTCTTACAATATCAAACTTTCAAACACTTGTTTTCCTGTTTCCTCTGCTCTTCTTTGGAAAAGGCTCTTAAATCCTTTAAACTGTTGGACTATTTGTAAATCACAAAAACCTGTCGTATAATCATAGATTTATCTAGGTTGGAAAAGACCTTTAAGATCATTGAGTCTAATGGTAATCTGGCTCTGCCAAGTCCACCACTAAACCATGTCCCTAAGGAGCACATCTACACATCTTTTACACACCTCCAGGGATGACAATTTAACCATTTCCCTGGGAAGTCAGTTCAAATCCTTGAAAACTTTCTCAGTAAAGGATTTTTTCCAAATAACTACAGTGAACAACTGGTCTTACTATTAAAGACTGAGGCAAAGATGGAATTAAGTACTTCAGCATTTTCCTCAGCCTTTGTCATTATGTTTCCCTCCACACCCAATTTAGGATTGGTATTTTCCTTGGCCCTCTCTTTCCTGTAGATGTATTTATAGAAATATTTTTATTGTCTTTTAGACAATATTTTATTGTCTTTGGACTTTGTCCATACTAATTGTCTCCCCCCATAACCTCACGACATCTCTGTAGTCCTGAGCTGAGCCCCTTCTTCCAAAGGTCACAAACTTTCCTTTTCTCCCTGACTACCAGCCAAAGCCCTCTGCTCAACCAGCCTAGTCGTACTCTCCATCAGCTCTTCTCTTGGCCTGTGGGCACAGCCTGCTCCTGTACCTGTAGCATTTCCTCCTGAAAGCATGACCAACCTTCCTGGACTCCTTTGCACTTCAGCCCTGCCTCCCAAGGGACTCTCTGCCAGTCTCCTAAAGAGGTCAAAGTCTGTCCTCTGGAAGTTCAAGGTGGTGAGACCCACTGAGGGGTCCCCCTTATGCTGCGGGATTGTGTCCCTGAATAAGTCAGTCAAATTACCCTCCAATACAGCAGGACTGCTCAGTGACCAGTCCCCACAATGAGATACTGACAGATGGATCAGGCACAAGGGTCTTGGCTTTCCTGGGAGCTGATAGACAAGTCAAACGCTAAGGAAATCTCCCCACACTGAGGGTTGAGAAAAAAATCTCACCCATTCATGTGACATATGTATTTTTAAAATTCCATTTGTCAATATTGAAGAATAGATAGAGTCATACATATATAATGAGATCAACACTTAAGTAAGACTTTAGGTCACTGAAAGAAAGCTCTGGGAAAAATGACTTGGAAATTAACTTTTTTTTTTTTTTTTGTATATGGGTAAGTTGTCTGCTAGCTTGGAAACCTGAAATAACAATTTCTAGTAATAGTGCATCATTCATCATATAATTTCTTTAGACCAGGGATTTCAGGAACTGCTGATGGAGAGTTTACTTTCAAGCAGTATAAATGGCCTCTATTATTTTTGCTTACTAAGGTGAATTATTGCAAAATAATAGGTATAACATGTCCAGAATTTTAACAGAATATATTTAAAGGAGCTTTTTCCTGTGTACTTTTCCTACCAGTTAGTAAATACAAGTTTATGTTCCTCCTATGCATGTGCCCCAAACCTCAAAGATAAATGGAAGGAGTCCCAATTTTAACCTGTAAGCAAATACCAGAGTTTTACCAGCAAAAATTTCTATTGGACCTGCCAATGTAGTGAATGTCTTTGTAAGCATTAAATCAAGAGAGAAGATGCTATTTAGCTGATATTCCATATATATGGAAGAGTTCTGAATGTCCAGTGCAATCCTGAATTGCTGGCTGCTATGGCTTAATCTAGTAAACCCCAAGCCATCTATTAAACTCTGCTCATGTAGCAGGTGTATAATTTACTACAAAGTTATCCTTAGCATGTCCAAGTGGCAGGCCAGGCAATGTGTCAGAGTGCTCAGGTGTTGGAAAGTACTTCAAGCTATTCTAACATTGGAATAAAATTTTAAAAGGCGTCTTCTATGAAGAACAGTCAGTTTTGTATGGGAGAGTGTTGTGACTTAACCCTGCCTGGCAGTTTGCTCACTCCTCCCAAGTGGGATGGGGGAGAGAATCAGAAGTGCACAAGTGGGAAAACTCATGGGTTGAGATAAAGACAATTTAACAGCTAAAGCAGAAATTGCACATGGAAAGCAAAATAAGGAATTCATTCTCCATTTTCCACTGTCAGTCAGGTGTTCAGCTGTCTCTAGGAAAGCAGGGCTTCATCATGTGTAAAATTTACTTGGGAAGACAGACAACATATGCAAAATGCCCAAATACCTCCTTCTTCCTCTTTCCCTGAGCTTTTATTGCTGAGAATGATGCCATGTGGTATGGGATACCTCTTGGGTCACTTGGGGTCAGCTTTTCCAGCTGTGTCTCTTCCCAGCTTCTTGTGCACCTCCAAGATCCTGACAGGCCAGGCAGGGTGAGAGGCAGAGAAGTCCTTGACCCTGTGTGAGCACTGCTCAGCAACAGCTAAAATATCCCTCTGTGATCAACACTGTTTCCAGCACAAAACCAGAATACAGTCCCATGCCAGCTACTCTGAAGAAAATGAACAGCACAGAGGGAAAAGAAGGAACACAGCTCTGACTTGCTAGAGTTAAAAACTTTTTCACCACAAAGGTAGTCTAGTTTTGGAACAAGTGGCCCAGAGACATTTTGAAGTTGTCAGGGTAGAAAGCCCTGAGTGAGCTGGTCTGATCTCACAGCTGACCTTCCTTTGAGCAGGGAGCTGGGCTAGAGAACAGCTGCAGTCCTTCCCACGCTGAATTATCCTGTGGTTTTGTCGGGGCTGCTGAGTTTTGCAGCCCAGCAAAGGCGAGCCCAAGAGCTCCATCTCCCCACGTTCAGCCTAACAAGGCTCAACATGTGCTCCCAGTAGACACACAGACAGGAGTAAACAACACATATATAAATATACACATGGCCAGCCACACAGATCAACACAGACAGAAGCACAAACAATATTCAATATTCATGCAAACACAAAACGTACCAACAGTCTCATGCTGTTCTCTTCTCTGTCTGATCAGGATAAAAGTCCATTAGTGGAAAATTTATTGGCATATATAGACATGCATACAGTGCGGATCCCTCCAGGAGCTGGCTTTGGACAATGTTTGTTTTGTGAGTCAGTAGCCTGAAAGCTTTAACATTTCCCTAGTGATATTTTGCATCTAAACTACAACATGATCAAAATGCAATAGAAAACCATATACTTGAATTTTGGATCCAAAAATCTGCATTAGTGAGCTGGGATTTGAACATATAAAGAGGTAGAATCTTAGCACTAACCCTTCTAGGAGAAAAATAAATTGAAACAACCAAAAACACCACCACAAAAAATAAACCCACCTTCTTATCCTGAATATTCCCTTAGCAGGAGTGAAAGTCTAGGTTCAGGGTGCTTGTATCCTTTATATTTTGCCTCATTTTTAACACTTGAGCCTGAATGTGTTGAAGTCTTTTTCTTACCTGAAAGGTTCTCGAGCAGATATTCACATTACTTTGTAGTCACTGCTTCAGAATTCTGACTCATTAATTTAGCTTTCAAAGCAAATTTGGATCTATTCCAGATAGTTACTGAACAGATTCAATTCATGAAGGTATGTTCCTTTAAAGCATATCGAGATGCATCTTTACATGATTGTTCTCCATTCAAAAGACTGTGGTGAGTAGATTCCATGTTCCTTATGAATCAATGCTGCTAATTCTTGTGGTTTTCTCACAAGTGTTACAATAGTTGGTAATGGCTTTAAAGATGTTATTCTGGAGGCAAACTGGCTATGATACAATCTTCTATATTTTTCGTGAGTGAATTTTGAAGCCAAAAAGTTGGTTGTGGTTTAGCTTGAAAATGTCATTGGTAGGTGAATTGCAAAAGGTTTGGAAAGAATATATATGTGTGAAACTGTATCAATATGCATCTGTGTGTGTTTATATATTAAAATCCATGCTATATTTATATAGACTATAACATGAATATACATGCATAACATGTCCCTATATATTTAATATTGTTAGGTGGAAGTTGGCCTCTTCTCCCAGGCAATTAGTGACAATACAAGAGGAAATGGCCTTACCCAGCACCAGGGGAGATTCAGGATGGACTTCAGGAGAAATTTCATCACAGAAAGGGTTGTTAAACCTTGCAATGGACTGCCTGGGAGGCTGTGGAGTCACCATCCCTGGAGGTGCTCAAGAAATGACTCACCATGGCACTCAATGCCACTGTCTAGTTGACATGGTGATGATTTTTCAAAGGTTGGATTCAATAATCTAAGAGGTCTTTTCTACCCTAAATGACTCTGTGATTACATATCTATGTGTTAAGATGTTAAAATTAATTCATGAGTTTTGAGCTTTTTGATTTTTCATGCCATAGCTGCAATATATACATCCATAAAATAATATATTGTCTTATAATTATGAAGTATTACTCATCCTTAAAAATCAACAGAGGCCTATTTCTCAGTTTCACAGAAGCCATTTTACATTTCATGGCAATATAATGGTCCATTTGGTGGACACAACTTCACTTTATTCTCATTTTCAGATCGCTTTAAAGTGCCACAGATGTATAATCTAGCCTTTGTGTGACCAGAAATTACAGCCAAGACTGTCATTACAAGAATCACTCTGCTGATCACTGTCTGGGACTCAGCTATGTTGCAGGATTCTTAGGACAGCAAGGGAAGGGATATCGGATATAAAAGTTGTAGAAAAAATCTTTTAAAAAATGTAATTTCCATTATTAGAATTGACAGGTAAAAAATAAAAAAAAATAGTTATATTTATTTTTATTAGATATTGATAAATCACTCAGCTATAATACTGGAAGGCTTAAAGGAACTTAGTTGTCAATAAGGAGCATCTCATGAATCTGAAAGTTTTCAGTCTAAAATCACACTTAAGTAAGGCAGAAGGAATTGTATATACTTCCCAAGTGGCTACTGAGAGGGACACTAAAACAGGATCATCAGTGAGTTGTACTAATGCAACAGGAAAAATATTCTGAATTCCCATGGATTTTGAAGGCAGCTGAGAAACTGCTAAAGTATCACCTTTCCATACACTGTTGATCAGGCTAAACTGAAGGTAGCAAACATTCTAGAGCATTGACTAAGGCAGCAGAAGTCAAAAAAGAGATTTCCTTTCAGAGAGAGGTTGTTCAGGACCAAAGCTGGTTCTCAGCTTTCTTTACAGAGGCATGTTGACAAAAAAAAGACATTTCTCCATTCACAGCTTCACTGGCATTCCCTGCAGCAGGGTCAGTGGAAGTCCATGGTTTCAGAGAGCTAAGATCCCCTCTCAGAAATAAAACATCCTGCCACTCTTCTCATGGTCATGAACTACAGTGAAAGATACAGCGCTAGAAGGACAAGGCAAATTTCATAACTGCTTAATCAAAAAAAAAAAAGGCTTAAATAGTCCTACAGAATTTAAAACCTTCCCATAACAGGGAATCCTTCACTGACAAACAACACTACTTATGCTTGGTGATGATTTAAGTAAATTTATCTGTATGAAAAATAAAGTCGTGACCTATCTTTTAATCCTTCATGAAATTTCTCTGTCATCCTCAGTGACACACCCAGGCCAAAAGGAATGCAGTACCGTCAAAATAATCAGCTCCAAAATTTATGATATACATGGTTTCCCCCTCCTTCTAAGGATGTGACCTCCCTACCCTTAATCATCTTACTTATGAGCTCTCTTCCATGAGTAATTATGATTGTTGTTTATGCTAAAAACCACAGCTGATTAAATCTCAGGAGAAGCAACAACCAAATTTTAAATCTCATGGACCCCAGAATTAGCACCAAAGTCTAATAGGATTGCTTTGGACTCTGACTGGTAAATGTGAGATTATAACATGGAGCACAAAAACTTTAAACACCTTGATTTCATGTCTCAGTACTTCATACTATGCCTATGTAATAGTCAAATGTCACCTTTTAAATCAACAATACTCCTTATAGAATTTCTTTGTGCAGTCTAGTCTTTGCCTGGTCTAATCACACCCAAGTTCACATCAGCTACTGACACTGAGATGTCTACATCCTTCCTATTCCAGAATCTTAAATGTATCATTACAATTCTACTGTGCTAGGAAAAGTCTATAATGAGAGTTTGTCAGCCTACTGTCGAGTTTATGTTTTAGGGTGGTAGTGAAGAAAACTTTCTTGATTATAGTAAGATAAATTCTCCAGACAATTTATGTTAATTTTTTTAATGGAACGGAAGTTTGGAACACAGTGATTATTAAAACAGGGAAACTCATCCAGCCTCTTATTAGATTAGATAAGGAAGTCATTTTGCTTAGAGCAACAAATTTGAAATCTCTTAATTTTCTTTCCCGTTCATGTGACTTTAGCAGTTTAGATAAAACAAGCAGTTAAAGCAGATGATGAGTATCAGATCTGAAGTTAATACAAAGTAAATTGAATTCTGAAGTATCTCTTCTATTTGCAACTTTGCTGCAGGTGCCAAGGTTCACTTTGTGAACTTTCTCATTTAGCAACATTGCAGAGGGCACAAAGTCAGTTAGAGGGAAATAAGTTTAAATAAATACCTTTCAGCATGACAGATTTTCTGCCTCTAAAAATCCTGAAATACATTTCAGATTCACATATAGCTTTTAATGAAAATTCACATTATAAATGACCATCACCATTTTCCTTTCCTAACAGCTATATCCCATTTTTTATAATTGGCATACACACTCCAGGAAGACTTCCAGTAGAGATGCCTTAATACAGCCTTGCTACACACAACCAAAAAGCTCCAATTGACATCTCTGGGTTTCCATTTAGGCCCTCCTTAAACACTGCACATCTGTGCTCAGAACAGCTGGATTTGGGGTCTTGCATAAGAGCGTCTGCAAAGTAACTCGATAGTGGATTATAAGGCTGGTTTTACACTACCCTGTGAAACTCAGTGGATTCAACTCTAGTGATAAATGCAAATTAGCACATGAATATCTATTTTCTTTTTGGGATTCACCAAAAAAACTTTTAGAGAGAGTAAATAAGTGCAGAAAAAGTTCAAGGTACAATATTTATTGGCTAGAAGGTCATCCATAAGTTAGGAAAAACTGAATTTGACTCTGTTTGGTGGGATTTGGGCATTCCCACACACACACGCTGGAGATGATACAGTTCCTTTCATCTTTGTTATTCATAATGACATACCCTTTATTCACATATTTGAATCAGTCTGTGGGTTTGGACTATTTG
Source organism: Origma solitaria (assembly GCA_013397895.1). Classification (NCBI taxonomy): domain Eukaryota; kingdom Metazoa; phylum Chordata; class Aves; order Passeriformes; family Acanthizidae; genus Origma; species Origma solitaria. Next base: position 1,060,584 of record VZRL01003893.1, on the reverse strand, counting down.
GTCATATTCTGAAATTTGGCTATGTGAGCTATATTCAAGCAATGAATAGACCAAAACTGGCATTACAGCAACCTGCAGAGACAGAAAGGAAGAGGGATCTCCACCTCTATTATCATTCCATATGCCTCATTCCTCTGCTGGAAATGTCCCTTCCATAATATTCTCTTCTCATCGCAATCACCATGGTGACAATCATATCACTGCAATTCCCTCAGTAACTGACCAAGTTACGTAACTGAGTGAGCAAATGACCAAGTCCTGTGGCTGGGTCCTCCAAGTCACATAGCTTTGTTTGTGTCTCTCTCTCCTTTTCTAGAAGTAAGAGGAAGACATGAGCATTTTGCTGTCTTAAGGGAGAGTGCATCTGAGGGAAAGGTATCAGGAGAGGAGACCAGGTCTGCTCTTGACAATATTAGGTGTAGTGGGATTGACACTGGCCAGCAGCTAAGCTTCCACTCAATCTCCCACTTACACCCTACAAATCTCCATGGGGAAGAGACTGGGAAGAGCAGAAGTGAGAAAACTTCTGTGTCAAGATAAAGACAATTTAATAAGTGAAGCAAGAAAAGTAGTTCAGTCACTTCTTCCCATCAGCAAGCAGATGTCAGCCACTTGCTGGAAAGCAAGGCCTCAGTTCACAGAATGGTTCCCAGGAAAGACAAGTGCAATAAATTCAGAAGTTCCCTCTTCCTCATCCTTTCCCTCAGCTTCTACTGATGAACATATCATACGATATGGAAGATCCCGTTGCTCAGTTTGGGTCAGCTGTCCCTTCTGTGTCCCCTCACAGTCTATTCACTGGGGGAAAGAGGAAAGTCATTCCCCTGTGCAAGTACTGTTCCAGGATGGCCAAAACAAGGTGTGTTATTGACACTGTTTTAGTCACGAACTCAAGGCAGCATCATACAGGATGCCGTAAAGAAAGTTAACTCCTTCCTAGTCAGATCCACTCTCAGTTTACCAAAGAAATAGAAAATTTAAAATGCTGTGTTTCAGCCTTGCATGAAGGAGTTTGAATATGTGTGTTGCTAAATTATTCAGCTAGTCGCAGTTATTTCAGCCAAAACTACTTCTCAAACAGTGCCTGACGATAGCTCAGAAGTAAACACAACCAGGGACCTGTCTCAGTAGGCAGTTTGGATGCAGTCACTGTGTTTTGGAGGGAAAGAGGTTGTGGGATTATTCATGTGGCCTCAGGGCAAGATAATGAGTCCAGTTCTGAACAGTTTTGCAAAATAAAGCTTTATTTTGAGAGCTGTCCTCCCTTTTATACATATATGAATATTTAGATTCATTTTTTTAATAAAATCAAGAATTTTTAATAATAATAAAAATAACTGAGAAGGGAGAAATAAACCTCTTAGACCAAAATTTACTAGCAGTGTACAGAAAGCTACCTTTAATTACCTTTTGTCACTATTATACATGGTAATTGTATTTGCATTTACAATCCTGCTTGAAAAGGGCACTGTCACATATCTTTGCCTATCTTGTTTGATTAATTGCCTCACTGTCAAGATGTTAACCAAGGATTTTGGTTCTCTGTTTTCCTGTCATTGATCTAATACTCCATGACTTTTTCTGTCAAGTTAGTATAATTTTGTTTCTATAGTTTTCTAAGGATCTTACTAAAGTTCTTGAAAGTATCTATTTAATGATGCAACTTGAAGTTGCATCGTTAATGAGATCCTTACATCTGTAGATGTAAGGCATATGATATCTTTTCTTAGATCAGCTGGGAAAAAACAGATCAGTGTTTGGACACACAAAAGTGTATGACTTGTAATTCCATCTTGCAAGAATAATTTTCTTCCTTAAATTTAAATTCAGGTGATGTATTTTATCCTTATCTTTTCCTATTCTGTTCCAAGTGTGAAACTAGACAATAATCCTAGATAAAACAAACAAACAACCCACACACACAAACACAAAAAAACACAAAAAAACCCAAAAACAAAAACAAACAACCCCCCCAGCAGGAAACAGAAAAAAAAAAAACCACAAAAAAACCCCATCTAAACCAAATAAACCCAACAACCTCCCCTGTCCCCCAAATATCCAAATCAGATTTGAAGTATGAAAGTATGAAAAGTATCAAAAGAAAAAGACAACAAAGATTCAGTCTCTGATAATGCATTAACCTTTCCAGGTGTCAGGTTTTTTATTGTTATTATTTTTTATTCATGTCCTAGCATCCCTATATTGTGTTAAGCACTGTGCAAGGAGAGTAAAAGAAAAAATGTTCCCCATACCAAAATCATTAAAAATCTAAATGTTCTCACACAAGTATGGATACAGGGCTTTCTGTTAAGCTTTACGTGCTGAAAATTTTGCTGTTTTGTCACGAGTTTTTCTTCTGCATTGTATTCCCAAAAAGACAGAATCAATTACAGATTCTTGGTTAATCCCTTAAGTTATATGTGAAGCATGCTAAAGATCTTCAAGTTGAAACCTTGGGATCAACAGTGATGAAAACATTACTAAAGTAATAACAGTAATGGAAAAAATGCCTCTGCATTGATGCTGAGGAGATAATATTTTTTTTTTTTTTCAGTTTTTAATCATTTAACATGGAAGGGAAAATGTTCTGCTCAAAATACAAATAGTAAATGTTTGTCCTTCAACACAGAGGATAAGAGTTTAGTCTAAGTTCACTCCCACTTTCCACCTGCCCATTTTTGAAGAACTAGAGCATCTATTCTGCCATTGGAGACAACAGAGACTAAAAAGGGCACGTGTGCAAAGCCATACTGAAGGCAGAGAGATGCACCACATCATGGACAATGCGAGTGAACCTGTAGAACTGCACAAAGCAGCAGCACCTGACTTACAGAGCACAGGGAAAATAACTTAATTTGCTACAGACAACACAGATAACAAGATAATGAAAAATAAACCAAGCCACTATATCAGCAGTTTCTGGTTAATGGCGGGTGTGTCAGAAATCTTATGTCTTTTCTTGTAAATGAAGAGAACTGAGCCTGAGATTTGACTCCCCAGATGACAGCCCTCACAGACTTTGAAGAGTGTTGAATCTGAGATGTGGGTGATATCATAGATATCATGAGACTGCTATTAATTTAACTGTTTTGTATTTTTTTTTCCCTTAAAAGAAGGACAAGGGATTCAATTACAGTCCAAATGTTTCTAATGTTTTAGTTGGCTTTATACTGCCTAGATAATTCTTAACGCCACAAAATATGTTGTTGTTTGGATCTCTTCAGTAGCTATGTTTTGAAGTGAGAAACTTTTAAATTATTCTCTTTAAAGAATTGTGTATGGAACTCAAACACCATTAACATATGGGGATAGTTTGACTGAGTCAACTTAGTCCTGCAAAGGCGTTTGTGAGATCAAAGTTCCCGAGGACTCCATATTCTGTTTATATAAAAGCTACACTAAAAATATTAATGATTAATACAATGTGAAAAGATGAGGAGAAAAAGGCAAGTTCCATAACAAATATCCATATTTTTCTCCCACAGCTTCAGCTGTGCAATCAAGTTTATCACTTTTAACATTCCTGTGACTTTTCCGTTATTTTTAGAATTTCAAGAGATGCTTAGTGACTACTCAATTCTGCAGTGATTAGAGACCACTTTACAGAATAGTATCTGTAAACAAGGATAAATTTAGAAGTAAAAAGGAAAACCATGTAAACAAACAGAAGAGCAACAATATTTTTGATAAAGTAACTAAATTCTCATGGAGGCAAATAGCAATTTTCCTCAGTTGTGTAGATGATACAAAAACTAATGCATAAATATTACCAAAAATACTACTCACTATAACATAATCACCACATTTAGATCAACAAAGACAATTTTTCATAAACATCTAAGACAATTAAAATCACAATCTCAAAAATATAATCACCAGCTATTTAGAATTTCTGAATTTAAAATATCATTTGGAGTATTTTTATTCTGTGGGAATTTCTTGAGCCTTTGAGTAGGTAATTATTTAATCTTCCATTTAGTTAATGAATCCAGTATTGCTTGCAATTGAATTTTAAAAAGATGCCGTGTATAAATATTACATCACAAAATCACAGAACAACTGATGCTGGAAGATTCTTTTGCAGTTCAAATAGTCCAAAGCATTTGGATGAATAGCAAGTTAAATCGGGGCAGGTTACTTGGGACAAAGTCTAGTAAGGTTTTAAATATTACCAGAGGTGGAGACTCGACAACCTGTTGAGCAACCAGTACCAGTGTCTGTCTGACCTCCCAAGAAAGAAAGAAAATGGTTAATTATGTTTACATTAATTTTCTGTGTTTAAATTTGTGCTCATTGCCTCTGGTTATTTAATTGGGCACCACTGAGTCTGGCTGTATTCTTTACACTCCCTGATCAGATTTACACACTGCTGAGGACCACCCCCCCCAAGCCTTTTTGTTCTCCAGGCTGAATACTCACAGATCTCTTAGCCTCTTTTTGGTAAGTCTTTAAGGTAGTGGATGCTCCACTGCCTCAGTCATCTTCCTGGCTCTCTGGTGGACTCACTCCAGTGTGCCTGTTTCTCTTCTCTGCTGGGGTGCCCAGAACTTCAGATAGCTCTTCCCAGGATTCATTAGAGGGGAAGGATTACCTCCCTTGACCTGCTGACAGTGCTCTGTTTTCTGCAGCCTGGGAGGTTTTTGGTCTTCCCTAAAGCTAAGGCACATTGCTGGCACATGGTCAGCTTGTGCTTCCACAGCAGGATCCCCCAGGGCCTTCTCTGCAAAGCTGATTTCCAGTCTGGCCCCAGACTTTATGGGTGTGGGGAGTTATTCCTCCCCAGCTGCAGGACTTCACATTTCCCTTCATTCGCATGAGGAATATTGACACACTTCTCCAGTCTTTGGAAGTCTCTATGAACAGCAGCACACCCGCCTTGTCTACCAGCCACTCCTCTCAGATTTTCATCATCTGCAAACTTGCTGAGAACGCACTGTGTGGCACCATCAAGGACATTAATGAAAAGCTTACACAGCCCTGGCCACGTTATCCTCCAACAGGACACTGTGCTGCTGACCACAACACTTCAGGCCTGGAAGTTCAGTCAATTTGCAGTCCATCTCACTGTCCATTTACTCATTTTCATGAGTTTACAGATGAGAATATAATGGGAGATGGTACCTATCAAAGTAACTCCCAGTGAGCTCCCCTCATCCACTGAGCTAGCAATTTCATTTTAGAAAGCCATCAGGTGGATCAAACATAATTTCCCTTTCATAAATCCAGTCCGATTGCTCCCAACCACCTTGCTCCTCATGAGTTTGAAAATCATTTCCAGGATTAACTGCTTCATCAGCTTCTCAGGGATTGATGTGAGGATGACCAGCCTGTAGTTTCCTGGACCGTCCATCTTGGCATTCGTGAAGATAGGAGTGACATTTTCTTTCTCCCAGTGCTCATGAATCTCTCCTGATTGCATGATCTTTCAAAAATTAGCAAGAGTGGGATCGCAATTACATTGGCCAACTTCCCCAACGCTCATGAGGGCATCACGTCAGGTCCCATATTCTTATTTATATCCACATTAAAATGTTCTCTGTCCTGATCTTTCTTTAGAGAGATACCGTGTTCTCTAAAATTCAACTCTCCTTATCTTTATTGTGGTATAGATAACTCTATCAATCCACCATTTACAAGTTTTCTGATGCTGCCCTGTCCATCCTCTGCTAGCTCCTGCGTTTGCTGCACACACTGGCTAAATGCCAGCATCTGTCTCTTTAGGACAAGGATTGGTACACTGCAATAGATTCCTGAAAAAGCTTTGTGGCCTCAGTTGTGTTGCTTCTTGATCCAATGCCTCTGAAAAGATTTAAAATACATGGTGACCATAATAGTCCAATAACGGGAGACACACTGACTGGATATGCATCTGCCACTGGAAAGTCTATAAAAAAGAAAAGAAGTGCCAGCAAATGGAGTGAGAAAAAGCTGTTATTGTTTTTGTTTTGCAACTGCAGAAGTCTAAAGATAGATGCTAATTCGAAGATTCTTCTGTTCTTGACTGTATAATTCTCTAAACTGCTGCATATCTGATTTCACTTTGTTAATCCTACTACATACATAAAATGAAAGAACAAAAACCCCAAATTCAGACCACATTGTTATCATTAATTCCTTAAAATTGTTCCAGATTTATTTCCTTTGGAGTTTTGCAATTCAAACACGCTCCATATCATATGTGAGAACAATCAAGTGAGACAAGTAGAATGAAAACATGAAAGTGAAGGAAACTACAAGCTATCTAGATTTGGAACATTGTATTATTACAACCACTTCTGTTGGTCATATGTTCTATTTGTCCATCAGAACTGACTTTAAATTTACTTTTCTGGCTCTATTTGTTTGTAAATATGAACCTTTTACAAAACAGAGAGCTGAAATCGACACTAAATTGACATCAATACTTTCAAAGTCTGTGCTAAAAGGCACACACTTTGACCTGCAAATAAAAAAGAGAAGTATTCCCCTCCAGATGTCCAAATATTGCTCCCTTAACCCCTTGTTTCCACACTGTCAATATGTCTTTTCTTCCAGGCACATTGAGTAAAACAGGAATTTCTCTTCAGTGTTAGAATAGAATTCAAATGGATGTTTATTAGATGTGTCAAAATATCCATGACATCCATTTTTTTCTTTAAAATATTTGTCTTTTTTATTATAGGCTTGTCACCAAAACTGGCAGAAATAGTCTCCCTTCCAGCATTGATAACAGCTGTGCTGGGAATCCCTTAACACCCCCGGGCAGCACAAGACTCCCAAAGCAATTTTAATACTGGTAAACTTCAGGTGGACATCCAAACCATTAGGTATAAAGCTGACACATACACAAGCTGAAGAATGTCTAAGATTTATTATCATCATACTGTTCCTGGAATAAGATAACTGAAGGTTTATCTGAAAGGCACTCTTCAAGCCAGACACAGAAGTGCAGCAAGCTCAACAAACTTCAGGTGAAATCAATATGGCAGCAGAATAGTCATCAATCTGCCCCTTACCTGCTTAATCCAGGCCAAGATTTAGACAGACTACATACACTGCATACTAACACAAGCATTAGTGTCTGGAAAACCAGGGATTACTTTTCTTGTGTGTGAGCAGGGGAGCGTCCCTAGAAAAGAATGGTGACTATTTTCCCTGTTGGTCTGAAGGGGAAATCCTGTAATTTGCAGTGGATAAGATGAGGAGGGAAGGACCTTTCAGGTATGTGAAATTACCTGTGTGCACCTAACAGGGTCTCACTGGAAGCACAAGCAAAGGAGGGGATGCTCTGCCATCTCCTTTGGGTATGATTTATTTATGGTATCTCTCATTTATGGTGATTAGAAATTATAAAACTTCCTCCACTGAAAAGTATTTTTTCTCCTTTTACCTGAAAAAATGGAGCTTGTAGAACTGCTAAGGATCACACCCAAAAGGAATATGGGGAGAATGGAACTTTGGGCACAGTATGGAGAATGGTAAGAAAATAGAAGAAAAGAGAGAACAAGTCAAGGCTCTGTATGTATTCATATGGGTTTACCTTAGCGAACACAACTGTTGATTTCCTTTGTTCACACATCTGCTGTGATGCCTGTGAAGTTTGATTTTTATTTTAAGGAGTTAATGTTTCATGACTAATGTTTTCAGCAGAATTCATGGTAACTGATATACAAGAATGGCCTGAGGCCTGACATAACTTTATACTGACAATCAATGCCATGCATTGCATGGTGATTAAAAGGAATAAAACTGTTTATTCTAGAGCTTAAATACATCATTAAGAAGTAGTCTTCTAAAGCTACTCATTAACATGAAGGCTTGGCCATTTAATAGGTTATGATTTATTCCCCAGTTTTACTGTTCATTATCACATGGTCAAAATAGCTGACGACTCACAAAAATATTTTAATAAGTACAGTCATTATTTTTATTTTTAATTCAGAGGAAATATTTTGATTAGCCTGATCAAAACATAAGGCTATGATGGCTATCATCAGGCTATCATCATCAGGCTGATTATTAGGGTTAAAATTTGCAGATTATTTTTAGGAGAATTTCTATTCCCAATTTTCATGGTGTTTTCATACTTTTTAGCAGTCAGTATCCTTTTAAGTAATTCTTTTTGTCTATAAAATTGTTGACACTTCTCTCAAACCAGAATGATGAGGAAGAAAAAAATTCATCATGACCAGCAGACTTTAAAGTAAAGTGAAACAGAGATGACAGCCTGTGTTATGTAGCTCTAAGGGTTTGGCTTGAAACAACTGAAGAAGAAAATAAAAACCCATTCTTTTTTGAAATAAAATCATGGCATATATTGCTGTGATTCTCATCATAGTAATCATGGAAGTTGTATGTGTAATCAAGGCCTGAGTGACCAGTTTTAAGTCCCACTTTTGGACCGCAGGTCTGAAAATAACAATGGACTTTTCTGGTTTACCCATCCTTTCTGTTTCTAGAAAAATGGCTTTAATAGTCTCCCAGCAGCAGAAACTGGGATTCCCATTTGGAAAGATACTGCAGTCTCATGCCAGAGTCTCTTCTCCAACACCTCATTTTGGAATCACTGTGGGACTCACACTCCCTTTAGCATCTCAGTACTTTCTATCCCTGGTACAGCATACAGACACCTCAAACCATATATTCAGCAAGTGTAAACTCCTTTGATGCTACTGCCTTCAAAGGCTTTATGTTAACCAGTCAAGGATGTTCACCTACATACCTTCTATTACTTTCTTTTTTTTTTTTTTTTATATGAGAGTATTATTTTCTGTGAAGAATTCTGTCCTTAATTTCTTTATATGATGCTGCCATTAAGTTCTACAGCATCGATAATTAGTGTGAGGCATGGCGTACTTGACAATACTACCAAGAAGATAAATGTTAAGCTTAATGTGAAAAGGTTCTAAAGTAGCAACCTGTACATGCACAGCATGAAAAATAGTGGAATAAGAATCCAAATAAATGAAAAAATGAAAGGCTTCTAACCCTCATGGTTTCAGTAAATACAGCAACCATGATTAAGGAAATCAGACTTTGGAGAGCTTCTTAAAAAATAAATAAAAGGAGAACAGCTGAGAATGATGCAGGAATGTCAATGAAGGAAATGTGTGAGAACCAGATAAGGAAAAGGCAACATCAACACAAAATTATTGGCAATAAACTAAATCATTAACAAAGGTTATATTCAACACCCTTCTTTCTCCTCCCCACTCTCCTCCCTCAAAGTGTAACTATTTGGCTGAGACACTGATGATAGAAGTTTTGCAAATCATACATAAATTACTGAAATAAAACAGTTCAGATAGTAAACAAGATGAATTTATCTAGTATGAATCTCTAGTATGAGATTAAATAAACCCAGATTTTTGGAGTGACACTGCTCTTCTAGTCCTGCTTTACTCATAAGTTCAGAAAGCTGCTAAGAACAACACAAACTATTTCTGCTTTTTTTTTTTTTTTGCTTCAGTTCCTGCCTCTTTTTTTCCAATAGACCTCAGCTGAGCAATATTGCCTCCATACATATATATCTCTCTGTTGAATACTGGAAATTATTTCGTGTAGTTAAACTGGAGTTAAGCACCTGAATAAAAGTCCTAAATTTTTATGAGCCTGGTTTTGGCCTGCTGTCTTCAGAGCACACTGATTTTGCATTCACAAAATGAAGGACTGTGATAGTGGGGTTGAAAAAGAATAGAGTAATTCTTACAAAAGTGAAGAAAATCAAGTGTCAAATTACAGAGGTGATCCTTCTTCTTTTCAAAGCAGATGAACCAAGTTTATCTGTTTCATTCATTAACATATCAGTTAATATTTATTAATGAAAAATTACATTTCTATGAACATATCATTGGAACTCTTCTGTGCAATGACAGATAGTATTATGCTCTTTTTTTTCAAACCAAAATATATTAAACATGCTGTCAAGCCTATAAGTGCAGTATTCTGCTGCTAACATTAATACTGAGAGTGTAGATTATACTTAAAGCCATCATTGCTTTGCCAGAGTGACAGATGAGTTTGGTTAGCTTTTACCTAAAAGCTTGGACATGTATCTGAAATTCATCCAACAAATGAACTTCTAGAAAAGTTTCATAAACAGGTTCTCTTGCACTGCATCCAACATTTGCAGCACTCAAACTGGTTTGAAAGGTGTAGAGAACAGCGAAAGCTCCACTTGTCACTCCTGAGGTCTTTGGTGCAAGGTCTAGAACATTGCTCCAGGCTGGAGAAGACCACACTGTGGATCAATGTGTCCTCCTGTGTCCAGCATTTCTCTGAAGGAGAGTCTAAGCACAAAATTTTAGGCCAACTTCAGACATCCTTGAAGTCTGTATGATTTCTTGCCTTCTTAGAGAATAAGAAGGTGGCCTTAACGTGCATTCCTTAAGGGTTTATTGAAAGTCTTTTATGGTTCAAGACTTTCTCTCTGTTTGAATAATGAAGAATAACTATTTTGAAGTTAATATAATGACAGCAAAGTGTGCCTCTTCTCAAGCAGATGACAATTTTTTTCTGTCCGGGGGCAGGATTTCACAAGTAATGGTCTTTTTTACATACAAATTAGAGTTCTTAATAATGGCTTAAACTGATTATTTTCAAAATATAACAGACTATATTGCAGGCACATCTTTGTATACTGGAGCAACGTCATTATAAATTAATTATCATTTTGTTTCCTAATCTTCCCAGATAACAAAAAGGAATACATAAAAGAAATTAATAATATTGGAAATCATTCTTCGTTACACCGGTGCAACTCCACTGGATTAAAGACAAGTATCTAGGCATTAAAATAATGTTGTGAAATGCAGAATCAAGTCCTCTGAAAAAAAAAAAAATTTAAAATCCCAGAATTTTAATTATATTGCAGCTTTACGAGTGACCCTCCTGACAATAGATATTCTCTTTAATTTTGCTCAGAATTCAGTTTTTGAATACCCACATAATCCTCTCAGTGACTTTTCTTTTAAGCAGTGCCATTTGCCCTGAAAAAAACCTGTTTGTTGTCATATGCTAGCAAGAGTAAAATGTAACACTGGGCATTTCACATTTTCTAGCAGAGTGCTGTCGTGGATATAATGGTCTATAGACACAATCAAGTCAAGTTTTGTAGGCTGATAAAAAGCTTTCAGGACAGGAAAAATAATATGGATGTCACGGTTTGGAGTTCCCTGTTTAAAACCTCAACTCAAGAACTATTCAGGTTGAGGTGTTATTGAAATCATAATATTTAGAGGCAAAGCCTGTACGTGTATTTCCCATCTGAGCTTCCCACACACTTTTTTGTGGAGGTGCACTGGAGGGGCAGGTGCCATGATTAGCTCAACCTAGCTAACAGATATGGATGAAAAAAGGATGGGGAAATCCGAGCCTGGTGTTCAACATATCTGCAAGCATAGGAAGGTGGGTGCTATGAAATTCCCTGAGCTAAATGGCTTTACAGCCAGAAAGAGAGGTCATTTCCCCACACCAAAGTCAGTTGGTCTAATCACAATATTTCACTTTCTAAGAACCTTACAAGCACATGTCAATGTTTTAATGAACAACATATCAGTCTTTTCTTGGTCTTCTTTCTGTGTTCACAGCTTGGTAGTAAACCTACTAGTTAGGAGTAGACATCTCCCTGCACCATTCCAGTCTTGAGCGATTTCCACACCAGCGTTCTCTTATGTAGCTTGTAAATTCAGTCCTGCAAGTCTTCTCTTATCAATATCCCGAGATCAGAATGTATTGTAAGGCTGCATGGGTATTGCCATTCTCATCGCTATAATCCCTAATCAAGAACACTTAAATTTCTTAATCCGTTAATACCTGAAGTCATGGTGGGTTTTTTCAAGAGGAGAGAGGGGAGGAAAAGTTCTGTCTCAAATGACTAGCACTTTTGATATTTGCAACTGAAACACTTAGACACATGACCTTGAAAGCTAAGAATGAGAAAGGAGAAAGAAGCTTAGAGCTAGAGCACATAGTCCTGCTCTGAAAAAAAAGAACTTTGCATACAAGAAGAAAGTTTTGCAAGGGAGTTACAGCTCATCTCATCATCTATTCTCAGTGCAGCATGCAAAAGGAATTAAAGAAGAGGAGAATAGAAAATGAAGAAACAAAAGCAGAAGTACCGTGACACCTTAATAACAAATTATTGTAGCTGTTCTAGGGAACAAAAGCATCAATATTGTATATGAGAAAAGTTCTGAAAGTTCGATTGAGGAGACACAAATAGTACTTGGAATAACTTAGTGATAAAACTTATCACCTCATTTTGTTTGCCTTGAATCTTCTCTCCAGCAATGAATCTATCTACAGGTTGAGAGTAAAACACCATTGCAATTACCTGCACCAAACTGCTCTTTGTTGAATCTTTTTTGGCAGGGAAAATATCTTTAAACAGGTACACTCCTGATGATTGGAAAAGACAGAAAATGCCCACATCAATGGGGGAAAAAGGTGCACTGTTAGAACTTCAAATTATTCTGAGCTGAAATGACATCTGCAGTTGTGAGGGTGGTATGGATCCAGCTCCAAAATCCAAACAGTAAATGTTTGCATGTGAACTCTCATATTGGACTCCAAAAACTCAAACTGATTATGTAAACAGAGGCACCCAGTGCTATTTCAGATGCTATACACTGCCAGAGATACTTCCACACTCTATAACAACCTTTCTGGATTTCAAATGGCAGTAAACCACTATTTCTAGGCAGCTGAACAAGACCTAAGTTTCTCCCATGAGTTCCCCGTCTCAAATCCCATGTTACTCATCAGAGAGCTCATCAGTGCAGCCCATGTTCAGCTGGTAAAATTTGTGTCTCTGATAGAAACCAGCTCTTTAGCCTCTATTGACATTATTTGCCTGGAGTGGCAACCCGTGCTCAGATTTTATCTAGCCTCCAATTTTTGCTTCAGCAGGATAAAGATCTCTCTTAGCTTCCATGCCATACTACAAGCCCTGTGGAGATGTCTCAAACCCCCAGAGCCCAATCAGCAGCAGGGACCCATAGAAGGTAAGAGAAACCCACCTGAGAATCCCAATGACTACACTGGAACCCTAGGCAAAAAGATTACATCTAAACACCAACATTGTGATCAGCTAAATTAATCTGAAGCTGAATCTTAATACTTCTAGGGGGTTCTGTGGTAGATTTTCACAAGTATCACTCTTGGGATAGAATCAGTTTCAGGCTGTCTTCTCACAGTCTCTCCTGTAATGATTCTGTCTTCACATTGAGAGTCAACTTGGCCTAACCTCAGTTGCAGTTATGTACAAAAACAGACATAAAGACTAGTAATTGTGACATAAAGGATGATATGCCTGAAAGGTTAATGGAACCCTAAATAATGGAAATTCATCTAGCAGTGTCATTAGTCCAGGTGAATACTGGGGACTCAATCTTTTTTCTAGCATAAACAACTTGAACTGAGCTGCTCACATGAATGAAATTTGTCTGATATCCTAAATTCAGGTTGTCTGGAGAATTAGTCTTTAGGACAGGATAAAACTTTCTAGAGGGCTATCTTAAATCAGTTGCAAAGAAATTTGCAGATGTTTAGATCTGTTGTTGATGATGCTAGAACTTTTGGCCCATCTTTTCTTTTCCCAGAAACTATTTGTAGTACATATGTAGAAACAATTCTTGAATGAAATTTCCTTCATTTTTCCCTCCAGATTAGATTCAGTTACTTTTAGTATTTCAAGATTTCCTCCATATATAATGCTTCTCTAAAAATTTAATTTAGTTTGGTCACAGGTTTTCTACTTTCATTTCCTATAGGAGTGTAGGTTCTTTCTTTTGATTTGGAAGAGAATATGTCATTTAAATATTGACTGAGCTTCTAAGACTGTGTTATTAAGCAGACATACAAGAAATATGTATTCACATCACTAAATCTCTATTACAGTGAAGCCATTTTTTAAACCAGTACATCTTCAGAATAAGCAAAGCTGTCAGCAGCATTTTGCCAGATGCTCTGGAAGAATATCCAGCTTTCATTCCATTTCTTTATGAAAACTACAATTTCATGGGATCCAAGTTTGACACTGGCTAAATTACTTTTGCAGACCTCAGCTGGAGTATCTCAGCTGTGTGCCCAGGATGGCCAGAGGGTCAAGAATGAAGGAATGCTTCCCAAGGCTGAGGAACGAAATAAAGCCTCCATATAACTCAATTTTACTCCTGAGGATAAATAACCTTCTGAGACCACAGTACCTCAGGGTCAAATAGGTCTAATCTAATTCTTAAGAAGATCCCCGCAACAGGTGGGCTCCTTCTCCTCTAATCCTATTCTGCTGAGCATTAGGAACCCAGCTGCAGCTGGTCTCAGCTCCCCCCACACTCAGGTGTCCATTCATCATCCTGCGTGCTCCTGCCAACATCCTGGGGCAAGAGGGAAGCAGAGCTGGTCAAACAGCAACAAGCACTAAGCTGTGATAGATCGAGGAGAGGAGGACGGTGAAAAAGGAGGAACTGGATCAGTCTTTTAATGGGATTCCAGGATCCCTGCTGCTTACAACAGGCACATCCTGCTGCATAATGCCAGTGGCCTCATACACCGTATTAAGACCATATGAAATATCTGCTTGTAATTCACAGTCATACTTAAATCTTTGCCTAAATTATGGCCTCTTAAAAAGTGAGTAATAACCGAGTAGACACCAGGAGAAATATGTCTTAATTATTTTAGCTCATCCATAACCACTCTGGATCTCTCTATGCCAGCTGCAGAGGCAATCATTTGGAAACTGCACTGTTCAATAACCTCTGCATATCACTTTCCATTAAGATATGAATGCCTAAGCTATCTACTTACGTCAGAGCCTAGGAGTCAATGAAACTTTAAATTGATGCTTAATATTCACAAATTCTTGTATTAGCATGCAAGAACATAAACTGTTGGGGTTTTTTTCCCCTTTTTATTTATTATTTTAGGTTTCTTCTGAATGCAAACAGTTTCCTCGCACAGGATGTAAATTATTATTACAATGAAAGCAGCCAGAAGGACAGAAGCTTGGAAATTATTTCTCCTCTGAGCAGTAGGAGATTGCTCAGGTCCTGCTGTTTTGAAAACCTTCTTCCCCCCACGCAGGCTACCCTGTGAAGAGAATGCCATTTGAATATTTTGGCAATCAGAGAAGGCCCCAACATAAATTATGGATACAGAAACTCAGAAGACAGTCTAACAAATAGAATACCATGGAATCCATTTTTCAGCTACCATATGGTGTCAACAGAATGCCACTTTGTTTCTTTTGGGTAGCAGCTCATCATTAAAAAAATAGACAGGCTGGGGTTTTTTTCGGGGAGCAGGGAATCTACAGTCATTATGCTGAAAAAATAACAAATGATAAACTGGCCTATTGCTTTACCATCTTCTTTCATTAGTACATACACATAGGTATTTTAGTTGTTTCTCTTTTCAAGCAAGAACAGGAGAGTCTGTCGTTGAAGCTCAGATGTTTTAACTTTGTGATAAATTTTCAGGCGCCAGAAAAGTTATTCAGAGTATTTTATAACATTAGACTTCTTGCAGGCAATTTATAAGCTGTTTTTTTAAAAGCCAAACCTTGTCTCCTTCTTAGTAACACAGTCCATGTATTTCCCTTGTATCCTGGAAGATTTTAATTGAAGATGAGATCAGTTCTAATTTTTGGTAACATTTATAAAAAAACTGGTGTAGACAGAAGAGTGCAAATATCTCCTAACCCAGCAAAGATTTAGTTTTCTTTGGCAGGTTTTCCTTCATAAAATCATCTGACATAAACCAAATTATTTCTTTCCATTAAGTGTAAAACTTGAAAAATAGATAAGTTTTCACCATTGTTTCATGGATATTTTATGCACCTTACATCATTTTCCATTCCATCTAAACTTACCCTAAATTAAATGAAGTCAGTCTTTGCTTTTCCCCTATTGAAAGTAATGCAGATTTTCTTGAAGGGCTACCCCGATAAAGCTCCAGAAAAACAATCTGTACCTCTTTTTTCCAGGTCTTCTGTACTCACATCTTTTGCCAGCTATCCTGCAGTGAGGACATGAATTGGGACTTTGAGTTGGATTTTCAGCCAGTGATGACAATTAGCTCTAACAGAGTGCAAGGTCACAAACAGAACAATACTAATTTGCTGCAGATTCCATTTTCTGAATGAAATAAGTCAATGGTCTGGACAGATACTGGTGTATTACAATTGGAGTCTGAAGTTGTTACAATTAATTTTTGTCTTTTCTATGCCAAAGTAAACATACTTTGAGAGATCTCTTGACTCTTTCATTGGCTTTCTCAGGCTCTACTTTTCCTATAATAATACCACATTTTACATATTTAAAAAAAAAAAAAAAGAGATGGAATAAGCTGTCTTTACAAGCCATCAAAACGATTACCTGAAGTCCATTTACAATCATAGCAATTTGGCTCTGTACAGAAAAATACTTATTTGTCAACAGGTCTATGTGTCTTCTTCCTCCCTCATAAATATTGCTCTCTTCCTTTCCCAGGTGAGAGCAGCAAATCATAAAGAATGAATAGCAACTTCTTCCCTGTTTCAAGTTAGTTTAACCTAGCAAAAGGTTTGTGTAATGATAAAACAACATCAGAATCTGTCTCTGTAGCTAAAGATCACATTCCTAAAACCAGCAAAACTGTTGTCCTGGTTTCAGCTGGGATAGAGTTTTCTTCTCAGTAGCCATTACAGTGCTGTATTTTGGGATTTAGTATGAGAATAATATTGACAACACATTGATGTTGTAGTTTTTGCTAAACAGTGCTCCCCTGATGCAGAGGACTTTTCAGTTTTCCGTGCCTCGCCAGTGAGGAGCTGCACAAGAACCTGTGAGGGAGCATGTCCAGGACAGCTGTCCCAAAGTGGCCAAAGGGATGTTCCACACCAGGGAAGTCATGCCTGGTGCATAAACTGGGGGAGCTGGGCAGGAGGTGCTGATCACTGCTCAGGGATGGGCTGGGCAGTGGTCAGTGGGTGGGGAGCAATTGTAGTGGGCATCACTTGTTTCCCTTGGGTTTTATCTCCCTCTCTCCTTTTCTTTACAATGATGATGATTAGTATTATTAACACCATCGTTATTATTATACTATAATTATTATTATTACTATTATTATTATATTTTAATTTATTTTATTTCAATAAGGAGTTCCTCTCTCAATTCACAAGGTTTATCTTTTCTTTCCAGTTCTCCTCCCCAGCAGAACCTGGGAAGGGAGTGAGAAAACACTTATGTGGTTCTTATTTTCTAACTGGAGTAAACCACTACAGGTATTTTACAAGTTAGGAATGGGTTAAAACTACTAAACCATTCTCCAAAGACAAACTTTTTCTGGGATATTTTACCCAATGCATTTTCCAATCTGTTTGTAAAAAGTTATTGACTATGTGTGATTTCCTGTAGGGGATCTATTATAGATATATCACATATCCAGGACATATCGCAGCCAGGAAAATCTTTTTTTTTTTTTTTTTCAATGGGATATTTTTCCCAAAAATGACTTTCAGTAAGTTTCCATTTCTAGACTAGATATTACTCTTGTTCTTGTTGTTGTTGTTGTTTAATTTAGTTAATTATCTTTCTTTTCTTTTTTCTTTATTATTTCAAAAAAGCGAAAGCAAATAAGTGAAAATCAAAATCGAACATGTTAGTTGTAAACACAAGACATCATATTCACTGATATTCTGTCTGAAATGCATACAATTCAGCTCTGCTTGTCTGATCACAGCTGTCTTTCTTCCGTTTGTGTCTGACTGCATAAGTATGAATTAGAACTATAAATAGCTGTTGATATTTATTATTTGTATAACACCACCAGTATGAGAGAGATATTAAAAAAATGTTATCATATCTTTGGCTACATAGGGTGGCAGCAAAAAGTGATGGAACCCTGACAGTTTTGTTTGGATTATATTCTGGCGTACAGGAAGTACAGCAAGATTTTCCCCTGAGAAATTCCCTGCTGTTCACTAGGGGTGGGGATAATGTAGGGGAGGTCTGCGGAAAAAAGTGTGGCAACGTATACAAATATATATCCATTAGGGAATTAGAGTTGGCTAAGTTGGCAGTGCTTGGATCAGTCCAATTTAAATCAAATCTTTTCTGAATAAATTTATTCCTTAAGAGCACAGATGCTAATGGTTAATCCGTACACACTATTAATCACTAGCACCATGCAGAGCTATTAGCTTTAGTGCCCATATCCTAAATCAGAGATGAGTGCCTGGCACCACAGCTGCACACTGAGCACCGATGGCTGCAGCCACTGCCGGGCATGGTAGCCTGGATCAGACTTCAGAGCTACGTGATTAGAGAAGTCAGAATTGAGTCAGACTTATCTTCTTTCACCCTGTGACATTGCTCCTTTTGCCCCCCTCCCAAACGGAGCAGTCTCATCTGCCTTATCTTCTCCTGACTGCTTATCTTGGTTTTTGGTTCTGCCGGTCATCTTCCCTGTATTCAGCAAGATTATCTGTTTGCTATTATTTGAGCTTTCCTTTCTCCTTTGTCTAGCAAATTATCACTGTTTGAATGTCTCCTACCAGCAGTTACATTCATCTTCCCTTGCCTTGACTATTTCCACTTAAATTGTTTTGCAAAATGTTTATATGTTTTGTCTGACTCTTGGTGACATCACACTTCTACAAAATGCCTATAGAATCGCAGAATCACAGAATGGTTTGTGTTGGAAGAGACCTTATAGATCATCTAATTCAACCCCCCCTGTGCCATAGGCTAGGACACCTTCCACCAGACAAGGCTGCTCATATACGTGTTCTCATTACAGTATATTAGTATATTTATGGTCAGTATATTAGGGAAGCTAATATTGATTACATTCTGATGATATATCTGTTTCAGCAGCAGAGGTTTGACACCTTCTCGAAGAAAGAAGTGTTGAAGTATTAATCTTATAATATGACCTAAGATTCCCTACTCAAGAGGTCTATAAAAGATCCCACCCAAATTTATTTGCTCGCTGAAAGGCCTGAGAGAGGATCTTAAGTCCTGCTCAGTAGTGAACAGGATTGATCTGGAACCAGTTGCTATCCATTAGCAGCAAAGAAAACCATCATGCTTAGGCTTCCTACAAAGACAACTCAGGGAATAGAATAAAGTAAGATGACATGAACTCAGATCTTGTTCTTAATTGTGTTCTACTAATTTTTTTTATATAACTGAGCAAACTTTGAAGCAGATGCAATTATTTTTTCAGCAATAATAACTGTATAACAAAGCTTCAAACAGCTCAAGACATGTTTTTTAGATGATGTACAATGCTATAAATATTGCTGTTAGTTTACCATTTCATATCTAATAAAAAATCCCTGTGCCTTATCTAGCAATTTATGATGTAAAGAGAGAAAGAAAAGAGTCTTTATGTGGCTACTACACTCTTTAAATTAATTTTTATTGTGCTCTCAGAAAGTTATTGTTATCCATTCCACCAACAGAGAAATGAATCATGGATAATGGGTAAGCACCTTCGTACTGTTTACAGGGTTTCAGACTTTAAAGTTTACATCCTGGTAAGAGAGTATATCAATTTAATTAGGTGCTTTGAGTAATTTACCCAAGTAAGTTGTTTGGTGATAAGTCCTTAGTCCTCAGTCTTCTTCTGATTAAAAGGATGATTAATCTTCAGTTGCTTGAAAAGCCTTCAGCGACAAAGGATCCAACTAGAGTTTTTGCTGATGCTCCCTTTTCCATTTATATTCTGAGCATGGGAAGTAGGTGGAGACGAGCTGCCTGGCACTTTGTTTTGTTGGAATATATTCAGTATTCCATAATTGCAAAATTTCCTCATGTCATGCTTCAAGGGTGGGCAGTTTTATGTTATTCCCAGTTTTGATGATATGCCAGTTGGTACAGCTCAGTGCGTTTTGGAGCACTGTAAAATTGGAGTTCATGGAACAACTGGTTTTCATTTCAGTCCCTCCTTTCTCATAGTCTGTTGCTTTCTCCTTGGTTCTGAAGTTCAATCTTTATGTGAAATTGTAGCTCTGCCTTTTGTAACAGCCATGCACACACCATTACATAATCACTCCATTAATAATTGTGGATTTAAAGCCTCTGATCTCTTTGGCTCTCCCTGGAGGAACAAACACCAGCTCCTTTTCTGCCCTCTGCCCACTTTGTTTCTTAATGTTGGAATTTCTTTGGAATTTCAACGATGGTTTCCTGCTGCCCTAGAAGTAGGATTTGCATCTTGAACAATTTTGCAGTTGGTCAGTGCTGCATGTGGCACTTTGAACATGTCGCATGGAATACGCCTGCTCTGCAGGATCTGAGTCACTCCCGCTGTGCTGACCACTCCCGGCCTGGAATGGAAATGATGCCCAGGGAGGAGAAGGGATACCTCACCCAATTTGTTCACTGTCAGACAGAGAACAGTAGTCAAATGTTAGAGTATTTGTATTTCAAAAGTGATGGCAGGAAGAATACAGCTAAAGCCCAAGCATCATGCTCCTGTCACTTTTCTCAGGGCTTTAAAAATACCTCAGAGGTTCCTCACTCCAGTGCAACTCAGGTTCAGTAAGTTGAAGTCATAAAAGTTTATATTTTCATAGACTGACTAGACTGGCTCTTATTTCACGCACTGCATTTTAGCTGAACCAGAGTAATTTAACCCGTGTTTGTGGCTGGCCATATTTGAACTGCCTTTAGCAGAACTTACTTTACCAGATTTAAGTCAGCAGTGAATCACAAGCAAACTTTGGTCTGGCATTACTTAGCTTGCCCTCAGGTTAATGGCACTGCTTAGAAATGTGTCTTGAAGAAAGTTGCCTAAAATGCTAGCTTGAGCAATTTTAACTTCTCTCTTTTGTATAACAGTGCTCCAGGCTTACAGCAGTAATTACATCGAGCAGAAATACAGAAATACCTGCTGCCATGCTCACTTTCTGCACAGGTGTGACAGTGGAAGCTCTGTGAATCTGTTTGGGATTTTGTAATTTATTATTTATTTGGGGGCACTTAACCCTGTCGCTCACTGTGTGTCTTCTCTCTCTTTTTAGCTCATTGTCCGTATTTCCTGATGTCCCACAAGACACTTGGGACCTCCTTTCCCCCCTCTCTCCTTTTTCTTTATCCACTGTTTATTTTCCTCCACTGCTAAGCCTTGCTTTTGTGCTTTCCTGTTGCCTTCCCTGCCCTTATTTTTGCCCAGGTATCACAGTTGACACAAACAATGTTTTCAGAAGGAAAAGCTATGTAACAGAATGCCTCTTACCCCAGTCATCTCCATTAACTAAAGAAAAGGAGAGAATTAGCTAGGCCACAAATCTGAAGGCTGTTTCAGAATAGTCTATATTTTTTCTTATCTAATCCAGGAGATACTGCAGCTCTGGGAGAGACAAAAACTGTGATTTTAGATTACAGTGAGTGTAATGATGATGTAACATCTATGCTAAGCTTTGCCAAACAATCCCTCATTACATTTTCCTCTCATTTACTGTGTTTATTGTGGCATGCAGAGCATGGCAGAGGATTTGCCTGATTTAACATCAGTAAGTCCAAGGGGATCACAACACTGTTATCCATTGTTTTGCTAGTTTCAAGCAGGTCAAGGGGAGTTAAACTACCTGAGCTGTCTCTTCCATCACCTCAGTTTGGAATGTTTCCTGTAAAAGAAACTTACACAAGAATGGCCTTTGATTAGCAAAACTTCTCAGAAAAATTCCTGCTTTCTGTACCTCAGCTGAGCGCACATTTGCAAAGATATACAAAGAACTGACTTTGCATTAATCCAATACTTTCTCTCAATAAAGGAAATAAAAATATAAAAACCAGTATTAATTCTTCTACATTAAGGTGTACTGCAGTCACAAAATCATGGAATCACAGCATAATTAGGCTTGGAAGAGACATTCTGGAGATCAGCTGTTAGGTCAGAACAGATTGTTCTGGGCTTTATGTTGAAAACCCACAAGGGCAAACTCTGCATTGCCTCTCTGGACAACCTGCCCCATTACAAGACACTGATTTAAAAAGGAAAAGAGGCAGAAAATATAAAAAAGTTCTTCTCTATATCAAATTTGAACTTCCTTGAGGATATATTTACTGTCTCCCATCCTCATATTGTGCCCCAATGTGAAGAGCTTGGCTTTATCTTCTTCATTTGTTGCAGAGTGGTTAAGTACAGCGAGTTCTTCCCTCCCAAATGCAGTTCTTTTGCTCTTTTCTCTTACTTGTCTTTTCCTTATTAGCATTTTCATTAATATTTTTCTAGTATCCAGACCCTTTATTTTAAAATTACTTGTTTTCTTCTCTTTCATGACTAGTCAACTCTTCATAGCCAACTCTTCTCATTTCGAAATCTCTCATATGAATGAGAAAAGCCTTGTAAGAAACTTTTTGATGTTATATTTTTTTTTAAAAGTTGTATTATGTTAAATCTTATTTTTCCCCTCACCAATTGTCATAGTTCCTTTCCACTGATAGATAAATTCTATAGGGAAATGTGTCTCTCCCTTCAAATCTTTCTGCCAATCTTGTCCTTCTCAAAATAGCACAGATGAAGAAGAAATCCAACAAGTTTTGATTTTAAATGGCCTTTTGAAAATATTAGTGGGCACTACAGTGGTGGCAAAAGCAAAATGTTGTCCAAAGGGCTGTGTAAATGCTTAGACTCTTTTCAGTTGTGTTAGTGCAACCTTAATGTAGTGACTATTCCATTGACATTCAGTAGATGCAATATAAAATTCATTTTCTGAATGATATATTTTTCTGATCAGTTTTCTTATCTTCCATTTTCAGGGTAAAAGGCACGTATATGTAACACTTACTTGTTTTCTCTTGATAACGTTGTTTTTACAGAAACAATGGGCTTTCTACCAGCTCTGGTCTACAACTAAAAAATGTTCACCAGTTCTGATGCACTTTCTAGCTCTTTCAAGCAGGTCCATGTCTTTACATAGCATTGGCACTTTCACTTATCCAAATCATATCTGTCACAAGCTTTAATCTCCCCTTCTTCAGTGATTTATGTTTGGCTCTGATTCAGATTTGGGTTGTGTTCCCTACTCCTCTGATAATGTTATTCAGTTATAGTTACACTCACCACTGGCACTGCCAGGTATCAAAAAATTATTTCTACAATTCTTACCCCTTTACCTAGAATATCTCTTTTGCACAGGAAGAAGGCTAGAAGGCTTCTCTTAAAATGCTGCTTTCCAAATTTTCAAAATTTCCTGAAATGTCTAGTTTTAGTAAATTCAGCCTGATGGGATCCAGTGTGAAATCAATTTCCTGAATATGTCTTGCCACTAAGAACTCATATACAACTTGTAAAAATGAGGAGAGAAAATGGATGTCCAACATATGTCATCCTCATTGTCAAAAGATAAAAAGCATTCCAACATAAGGCAGCTTTTCAATGTTATCGTCTAAGAATAAAAGCTTTTCTGAAGCTCTCCAGGCTTCTTTCATTTCCTATCACAAATATCTGTTGGTCCACTTGTGGGTGCAGTTTTTGCTTACAGTACAGTTTCACACTAAGTAGATTCCTTTTATATCCCACCAGCCTGACTGATTAAGAAATATTTTTGGGCTCTTAGCATCATGTTTTAGAAATAATTTTATTTCGCTCTGTCTGAAGGAAACTTTTGAGGTGTGATTCTGGATCAGCTTGAATTTATGTACTTCTGCTTCTTCCAAGATGCACCTCATCACAGCCTTTTCCTTTTTGGAATATCTCTGGAAAAGTTTAATCTTTCTCCACTGAGTAAGGAGACATTTAAAGACACCAACTTCTAATTCTGTGGAAGCCTGCCTAGCACACAAACCAATAGGTCAGTGTCTTCCCGGTAAGGAGCAGATGAGGATTTGAACCAATCTTTAACTGCATTGGTCCTAAGACCAAATTTACGATGTTTCTACAATTTGCCCCACAGTCTACAAATTGAGGGTAATTGCTGTGGTGTTGGTGCCAACCTATTGCTTTGGTATTAGGAGGCAGAGAAGACAAGGGAAAGAAAATGGTACTGTCGGGTTTTTCCTCCCTAAAAAAGTACCCTTAAAATACCCCATAAAAGCCTAAGGCCAGTTCCCATTCTCTAAAGTGTTCCCTGAGGATTTCCCTGCTTGCAGTAAATTACATTATTGTGTGGTGAGCCATAAAGTGGCAAAAGGGTAAAAAACAGTGATTGTTGCTCATTGTTTTGTCTGTTTTCCTTGTACCACTGGCAAGGGTCAGAAGACAGAGTCTGAGATTCAAGAGAATTGCTAAATTATTGTATTGCTCATGCAGTTTGTTTGCTGCACCAGGTGATTTGTAGAATCAATGCTAATAAATAAAACCCTGTTCCTTGATTATTCTTTCCTATGTGAGAGTTCACCCTCAATTTAAAAGGAAATAAAGACGTGGTCATAGACAAAAAGGTCAGTCCACCAATTTTATTTAAAATAGTGTAACAAGGCTTTGCAACCAGGAGAACTGTTGCAAGAAAGTAACAGACAATTACTCAGCCAAACAAAACAGAAACAAGGAAGAAAGTCAATTTGTTTACAAAGTAAGGGATGTGACCATGCTGTAATAAAGTCCCTTTCCAGTAATAGCATAAAGTCATAAAGCTTAGAATTTAAAATAAAGCCCTGTGATAAATCTTAGAAACATTTGTAGCAGGAAGAGGACAAATTAAATCTGAGCAATTTACAGTGAAATATTATTATATTTTGTTAAAATATAAAATCTACCTTCCTCTCCCTATAATCTAAAATGACAAAAGAGAAATGCTAAGTAATGAATGCCATGAACTCTTAAATTAAAAGGAAATAAAGATGTGGGCAAATAAAGATATCTACATTAAAAAAACCCCAAAAATCACGCAACCAAAAAAAACACAAAAAACCCCCACAAATGCTCTGGTACAGCTACTTTGCCAGTGGAAGGAGCCATCTTCTTTTTCACTAAATTCATAACTCTATTTTTAATCTTTTGTAATCTCCTGCAGATAATCTTTGGTTTAGAAGAGTTGTTCTGACTATTCATTGTTGAGTTATTCATGCACAAACATTTCCAGAAAAAGCGTGGGATCGATAGAATCAATTATTGTAATTAACTGGAAAAGAATCACAAGTGATCTACACTGCAGCAGGGCATATTTTAGTTGGCTATTAGGAAAACTTTTATCTCAGGATGGAGTTTACTGTCAATAACAACAAGGAAATCAGTCTGAATATCGATATTGATTCAGACTTTAATGGATGCATTTTAATGATAAAATTTGATGCATAAAATTACCTATTAGCAGACCCTAGTCATTATTAGACAACTGCTGGAATTCCCTCTATCCTGGGACAAGGTTTGTCTCCTGGGGTGGATTGTGGTATTGCTGTTTGCCACATCTCTTTCATGGCCTTGGGTGCATCAGACACCCATTCATAAAACTGCTACTTTATGAATACTTAATAGCATTTTGGAAAAGATTGTGAAGTGCAGAGATATTATGATGATGGAAGCTGTATACATTCTAAAGTGATTGTTTTCCTGTTTGACTTTCACTTCTTTTTTTCTCCTGAATAATCCTGGGTTCATTTCTAAGGCATTACTTTGTTGAAGTCACTGGGAGTTTTGCTTGTACAGGGTCTAGATGACTGAGTCGGCTCTGTGAGTGATGAGGGACTGTTTGGCAATTATTTTTGAGCCGTGTCATTATGCTGAATATCATCCAAACTCAAGGCTATGTCTGACTCATTAGATTTGTGGAACATTTCTTTGCCGTGGTATAACACAGCATTTACATTCAAGCCACAGCTCTTGCTGTCACTCTACTTTAACCACATTGTATCATGTTATGTTATTTTGAGAAAATGTGGTGCGATTGTTGAGATATTCAAGGTCTTGATAAACAACTGATTCAGTACAAACCATTAAAATGTGTACTGTATAATGGAGGGACATGACATTGGTGAATTGTTTCCTTTTAAATCATTAACTGTCCATTAGTAAGACAGTTTAATTAAAGCTTTAAAAGGCTAAGCTATTGCTGAGAACTGGTAAAGAATGACAGTCATAGGGAAGTGGATCTAGCAAAATATTTGCAAGACATATGAGGTCCAGAGAATATGTCCATCTGATCCTTGAGTTTATCAACCTTTTCCTCAAAAAAAAACACTATTTTCCTTTTGTCACTTGGTGCCAAAGTATTTAGAACACAGGAGATGGTCATTTGTCCAGCTGGAAGAAGTACAAGGAAGCAGATTATTTTATCAGCCTTTACTGAGCCCTGGGGACAGAGGTCGGGGCTCCTCAGTGCCAGAGAGACATGGATGTGCTGGAACAGCTCCAGCAAAGCTCCACAACTTACCTAAGGACTTGGAGCATCTGACATAAAAGAGGAGACTGAAAGAGCTGGGACTGCTCAGCCTAGAGAAGAGAAGGTTCAGGGTATGATGTTATCAATGTGTATAAATACCTGATGGGGGAGTAAAGAAATTGGAGACAGGTCCAGTGGTGCTCACTGAAAGGACAAGAAGTAATAAACATGTGTCAAAGTACAGGGAATTCTGTTTAAACAGAAGAAAAATAGGTTTTTTTTACTGTAAGAATGGTCAAACACTGGCACAGGTTGCCCAGAGGGGTTGTGGATGCTCCATCCTTTAAGAAACTCAAACATGACTGGACAGTGTCCTGACCAACCTGCTTTTCCTGATCCCACTCTGAGCAGAGGTGTTGAACTCTGTGATCTCCAAAGATGCCCTCCAGCCCCAGTGGTTCTGTGATTCTTTGATTATTAATGTAAAAGACTTTCTGAATGTCTGTGTAGCAGATTCCCAACTGCACTGCAAAAGTGCCTTCTCCTCCTTCTCTCCTGTGTATATCTATTTAATTACTACTTATATCATTAATAAAACCTACCAAGAACTTAGTTGATTGCCAAAAGGGTTGTGAGCTATAAATTCAGTTCCTACTCCTTAAAAGAAGTTCTGGGCAGATATCGAAAGAATTTAGCACTTTGTTACCAGCAGCATAATGTGTATGTACCCAGTGCCTGAAATGGAATGTCCATTTCTGGTAAGGAAAAAGTAATGTTTCTATCCTTGCTCTCCCTGTCACAGAAGAACATCAATTTATGTCAATTCTGCTGGTGGCTTTTGTGTTACAGACACCTGTCTACTCTGTGCCTGAGAGACATCAAATCATTTTAATTAAATTTTCTCTAGGAGGAAGTTTAGTAGAGCAGGATGTAATTATCCAGATAGGAATTTTGTAAGAACATGGAACTTAACATCCTCTGCTTTGGTTAAAATGTCATTGGATGTTTAATGAAACAAAATAGTCAGGGACCTCTGTTTTACTTTTCATCTAAAACACAGTACTTCATTCTAAGTCATAAGTACAGATTATGAAGAAACCATTAACTAATGGACCACCAACACCACTTCATTTAGCTTTTAGTCCCAGTATAGCATCTTCATGTCTCATTTGTGAGAGGTGTTTCAAAGCACCAAGTCAAGCATCATATTTTAAGGTAGCTGAACATGAGTACAGTCATGAAAACTGTAAGATTTCAGGATTTTCTTCAGTGAAAATGATGTTTGTTTTTAAATCGTTTTTGCTCCTCTCAGGAAATTATTTCACACAGGGGGATGGTTGTCTCTACTGTTAGAATTTATGAATAAAAAGTAAATCTACTCCCCCACTGAAATAGAAAACTGAAGGTTTTTTCAAAGTTCATTTATTTGCCTATCTATAGTTAATTTAGGCTGCAGCTTGGGCTGTAAATCGACTTAGGTAAGAATATCATTTTGTTTATATATCTGTAGTCGTCAAGAAATATATGAATTAGGCAAGTACATGCAGAGTAATTGTGTCTCTCAATGCCAATACAAGATGTCCTTAGAAATCAGAGAAAACATGTTCAACAAGGAGTTTAGTCTAAAACAGACTGGAAGTTCCTGCAAAATACTAGGAAATGTCCAGCTGCTCATGTGTTTCTGTGTGGTTTTGTTTGTTTGTTTTTTTACTTTGAGACAGTAAATTCGATGTAAGCTTCAAAGGGCACACTCAAATTTAGCAGGCCAAAACCATATTATCAGAGCTGAGATTGTTGTGATAAATTTGTAAACATCACTTTTTGTTTTGTAGTACTCTCTTGCCATGTAAAATTAGTGGCACTACCCTTACAAAGTCAGATCAGAAAAGATAATGTCATGGCTTTGGCAGGTGGGAACCACAGAACTGCAGAAAAAAATTTCTTGTTAGATTGGAACTCAGAGCAGATTGTCAGCTAAAAGTAATGCATTCAGCCCATGAATTTTGGAGAAAGGAAGGACTATATGATAATCAAGTGTTCTAGCCTGTGAAGTTTGGGCCATTAGGTTGCATACAGTCCTGAACTGGCTCCATTCAGTCCCCAAACCAAGGCAATTTTAGGGTTTTTGGACTCACATTCCAAAATAAAGTATGTTTCTTTACCAAGGGTAAAAAGAAGGAAGAAACAAAAATAAAGTTTATCAGACTTAGAAAAAGAAGTGAGTTGGACAGCCTTTTTCTTTTCATCTATTTTTGCCAGACCTGGAAATGAGCAAAATCGAGGTTAAGGTCAGGTCAAATGTTTCACTCACCTGGGATGGTGAGCGAAAATCCAATCCTGGTCAGCACTGCAACAGAGCAGAAAGAAGAGCAAATCACCCCAATTCTCTGACACCATTAAGACTTTTTCAGAAAATAAACTGTTTCCTCAAGATTGAGGTTCCAGATCACTGATGAATCCCAGATATAAGATAGGAAGACCTCACCTTACTTCTCCTCCTTCCGATACAATTTGCACATCCAAAGAAGTGGTTCTTGACCCCTGTTTATTTCATGTGAACTGAAGCACAAAAAGACATAAGAGATTGATGTATTTTTTCTCTTTCTGATCTCTCACAAGGGAACCTGAGATCCTTTATCCTTAGCACGTTTCTTAATTGCCTGAGCTGGATGCATTACTGGAGTTAAAAATTTTCAATGTAATTTGGGCACAGATCATAATCAATTACTATTAATTCCTATATCAACATTGGAAAGGGCAAAAAGAAAATACATTTTTCTAA
Organism: Origma solitaria; assembly: GCA_013397895.1. Lineage (NCBI taxonomy): Eukaryota > Metazoa > Chordata > Aves > Passeriformes > Acanthizidae > Origma > Origma solitaria. Next base: position 1,031,572 of record VZRL01003893.1, on the reverse strand, counting down.
TAATTCTTCTGAAATTAATTAGTTTTACCTGTACATGCAAATATTGAAGATTTAATGAAATTTCTGACAGATCCCTCCAAGCTGCTAAGCAATTTAGAAGAACAGGGGGAAGAGAGAGAGAGAGACATGGGAAATAAGAGATACCTTTCTGAGCAATAGACTTACAAAATATGTCTGGCAAAGAGATTATCAATAAACATAAGGTATTTTAATACTGACAAAACATTCAAAAGACGAAGCTTATATTGCTGATAAGTAGCAGTACTTCATCTCTTTCTTCCCTTCCCATCTAACTTCTGTGCATACAGGAAATAGCTGAACTCTTCAGTCCTTTATATTCAAATGAATGTTTCCCACCAAAATATTTATTCAAATGGGAATGGTAGTGATTTTCAGATTCTCACAGGCAGAGTGGAAATGGAAAGATAAATGACTTTCTCACATTACTTCGGTGTTATTGTTATCATATATTGTGTGATGTTCCCTCATTATCTGTCTGTACACAAATCCAAGCAATGCATAATTTCTGAACCAAAAGTAAAATAGCAAAACATTTTTCAAGATGTTTTCAGCATTTTTAGATTTAGATGAAGGGAAAAATGTGTCTAATCCTGGTTGATAATAGACATTAAAATTGTGAACATATACACAGGCTTGAGGTACCTGAGCAGACAAGCAGCCAAATTCTCTCTTGAGTTCTGGTCCTTTTGTTCCACTCAGGTTATGTAAAATGGAAAGATTCTGAATTTAAACAACCATGGATGATGAAAGCAGATGATGATGATAAAAGGGTATGATGGTGGGCTCTGATTACCTCCCTGCATACTGAAAAAATGTTATTTTGTGAGAGGAGGGACACTGCAGCAAAGCAGACTTACCCAAACTTCTTTCCTGCTTCCTCAGTCTAGGCCACCATGGCACAGACATTTAGGTTATGTAACCAACTCTCAAAGAGAGAACTCACCCACTGAAGAAAGAGATCTACCCCAATACCATTCCCAAGCTGAAGCTTTCCATTCCTTTTAGCATAGAAAATGTAGATTCAGTCGAGAAGGGGTGGGTGAAAGGAATCAGAATACTATAAGATTAGGATATTTCTGAAGTAGTTTATAATTTCAATGATACTTTTAATTACTTATACTGTAAGAAAATAAAATGAGATACAGAAAACCTGAGAAAATATGTATATATGATGGAGGCAATTCCTACATCTCACTTATGTTTTTGCTGAAACACAGGTAGCTTCTTCATCTTCTAGAATTTCAGAAATATATACATAGTTAGATCATTGCTAGCTTATAGAATGCATTTAATTTATATTTATACCTTAAATTTTAGGCCTCTAAAGAGTTTCTAAAATCTACATTTTTAGAAAGTCAGAGTAGAAAGTAAATGCATTTGAGGATTTCAGAAGAGGAACCTGTTTGCCTAAATTTGAATTTAAACAAAAAGTTTATACAATAAACCTACCAATATTCCACCTGCAGACTTCCATCTCGAGAAAAACACTAACACAGCAAAGCACCACACCAGGAAATGAAGCTGAAATGACGTGTTTAGGGATTCAGGCGTCACAGAAGAATGTTGCTTGATCTTATATAGATCAGTAGCCCCTGAACTGACTTCTAAACTAATTCTTGTATTTATCATCTATCTCCATCCTGGTCGCTAATATATTTTGCACTGACTGAGAAGGACATGTTCCCAAAGAAATGCTTTGGTTTTGGCTGCAGAAAGAGCTGCATAGATTAAATGCTAAACATTTTTCTGAATTGTTTGCACTTCTTTTAGCATATTGTTCAGCTATTTTCTCCACTAAAATATGGAAATATCAGAAATAATCATGCTTATTTTCATGGTTTTCCCACCTGCCTTTGGCAAAAATGAGGTAATGTGGTGGGTGTCTTCTTCTGATGAAACTTAGATGGTAGCTGTTCTAAAGCAATGCAATGGGGGAGATCAAACCAATTAGACTGGAAGATTAGCTCTAATGAATAACCTTAACTTCAGCTCATCCCTCAAATGTAGTGCACTGGTGAGGTCTAAGTTAGGAACCTAATTTTCTGAATTCCTTCAGTGGAAGCTAACAGGTAAGTATTTCTGATAGGCCTTTTCATACCTCTGAGATGTGAAATGCCTTTATAATTACCCCCTGTAAAGACAGCCTAAGGGATCAGCTTTTTCTGGCAAATAATGCATGATCAATAATGCAGTCTTGGCTGAAATCCTCAGTTATCCAGCTGTGACCTGTTTGAGGGTTTTGGTTTCTTTTTCCTTTTTTGCCTTTCTTTCACTTTACGACTTCACCAGTTTGTAATCTGTAAAAGAATTTTAATCTTCATCTGTAACTATTTGGGCATCTAAGTGCTATAGCTTGATAGGGACATTGAAATTCCCCAAAAATCCATGTAAAGTACTGCCGACTGCAAATGCATCTTAATCTGTAAAGCAATTCTTTATCTATTTTGTTTTCTTTTTGTCTCTGAAAAGCTCCAAAAATCATGGTAGATCAAGTCCAAAATTTTAGAGAAAAAAAAAAAACCATAAGAAAAGAGATATTTTCATTCTTTACTGTTTGTAGTTTTCTTTTTAAATTTTTATTTCAACATATGTTTCAGGACCTAAAATAATTTTGAATGGCCTTTATTTTTCCTCGATTTCCTTCTTCAAAACTATTGATCACCCAAGCCAAAAGTAGTTTGAAGAAAGGCCTTCCATGTACTTTAAATGCTTTCTATAGACCACATTGCAGAGAAAAAAAATAAAATACAGCCTCTCCAAGTATTTTGCAGTATCTATGCCTAGACTGCATTAACTCAGAACATTTAAAACTGGAACTAAAAAATTATTCATCTGAATATCAAAAAGTTAAAATTTAGAATAATCAAGATTTTTTGTTTTGTCATACTTAAGGATACTAGGAAATTCACAATTAATTGTGATAAGAAGAAAAAGACTTTGTGGGTAGGTTGCTGTAAAATTTAAGTTTTCTGAGGTTTCTGGCCTACAACTCTGAATTCTGTCATGAGTCTGGCAGGATCCAGATCCAATGGGCTATTGGCCCAACTTTATACGACTTCTGTTAAGTTCTGAAATTTTAATTTCTAGCTTGAGACATCCTGAAAGGAAACTATGCTACAAAACCCCCTAAGCTGTATGTCCCAGAACAGGATATCCACTGTATAAGCCAGCAAAGAGTATCCAAATTTATGTCTCCCAGTGTCTTTTTTCCACAAGTAACATTTCAAGTGATAGCAGTTAATTCTTACATCTGACAGTCTTCATGGACTTTCACTTTCCTCACAATCTTATACTTCAGACTTTATACTTCAGACTAATTCAATTTATCTTGTCCATTTTACTCAAACAACTGAAACAGATCTATGGTAAATTAATGTACTATAGATAATTTGGAATGCAGTGTGAGAATTCAGTGTGCACCAGCACTACTGTATTACCTAAGGATATAAGATTTTAATTTAAAAAGTTAAAGGTCCATAAATCACACTCTATCTACACTTGTCAACATTTCTGACAACCTATTTTAACATCTAGAATTATTTCTTTCTTTATCACATAAGAGATTTTAGTTTAACTCCACTTTACCCTAGAAAAAGGAATAAGGGAGCCTAAAGTGATCAGAAAAAGGAGGAGAATGTTGAAGAAAAGTGAAAAAAGCACCAGGTACTCACTGAAGACATTTCTAAAGTATGGTGGGGGTACTTTTAAGGTGAATGAGAAATGAGCAAATAACCTTTTTGTGGTATTTTTTATTACCTAGCTTATGCAGATAAGTCCAAGACACATGAGATATAGGACTGAGAATGGATGTGTGCTGCATGGCAGAAGATAGCAGGTGGGGGCACCCCTGACAACCCAACTTTAGGAAATCCTGCTTAATATTCCAAAGCTTGGGGGCAAAGCGACGACCTCATTCCAACCTGGGTCTGTAAACAGCAATTACAAGTGACTAGCAGCAGGAATACATACGAACAGACAAATTAACATCTATTCTGACTCAAATCTGGAAGGTAGTCAAGGCTTATTATGTTGTCCTCCTTTCTATCTCAAGGGCACACTTTAAAGCCTTCAGCACACTTTGTGTTGCCATGGCTCTCTTCTTAACAGCTGTAGGAAGGAGGCAGTTCAAAGCCACCTCACAGATGTCTCCAATGCATGAGAGTCAAATAGGCAGTCTTAATGTAAACATAATCTAACAGCCTGCTACAAAGGGGAGCAAAAAAAGAGACAAGGTGTGGAAATTTCAGATAGGGAAACAATAATTTGGAAGCAAAACATTTTTTTTCTTAACTGTTTAGGGCTAGAACCTTAGGAAGTGAAAAGATGAAAGAAAAGTCTTCTCAGTTTTACTCCATGATACTAACAGGAGTTCCAGCCTTCAGTGTCTTTTACACTTTGATTCATTTGTCACTGAAATAAACTCATACACAGAACCAGAATTGTAGGAAGCTTTCATGACACCCAAGAGAAGATTTCACAGAAGTGTTCTCATCTCATCTGCTTCTCATCCATCCTCTCTCAGCGCACTCTCCCTTAGATCCTGCAGCCCAACACTGTGACTTCTCCCACAAGCACATGCCAGATGTTGCTTACTCAGGGAATTTCTTTTAGTTCCAGCCCCACTTGGGAGGAATATGTTTATTCCAAGCAAGTGGTAAAAATGTCTTCCAGGTTATAAACCAATTTTTTTCCCTTTTGTATTAAACACTCCAGCTGTGAACTGTTTGGACCCCTCAGTCTCCCAAAACCAACCAGTCCTGTGCAGCCCACCTGGGTTTATTTCTTTATATGTCCCCAATTTTGGAAATCAAGCAAAACATCTGTATGCTCCTGTCACCTCACACTCCTGCTTTCCCCCATTTAGCATCCTCTCTCAGAGGATTTTTTTTTGTAGGCATGTGTCTCTCATACAACTCTTTCTGGAATTTTGGATACTAGAAAGTGGGAAGAGGGCCAAAAATATCAGAAAAGTAGAGGCACTATTCTACTGGATGTCTCCAAGCATGAATGCTCTCAGATGCAAAGTGGCCAATGACCAGAGTTGCAAATTCAATGAAGATAATATATCAACATTTTAACAGCACATATATCCAAATGATCATGGACAGAAATAGCGATAACAATAACAACAAATTAGTCATGTTTTTAACCTACCGTTTATATGAAACACTGCTCATTATGGTTTGAAAAGCAAGGTATAATTACACCAAATGCATGATGGTAAGTACTTTTTCCACAGAGCATACCCTTCCTCATGGATTATTTTCCACTGAATTCTTTTTATGATGGGATTTATCCCACCTTATTACAGCATTTTGGAACTGGGCAGCTAATTTTAGCCAGCTGAAGAGAAGAGGAGGTACTTTCAGCAAGCAATTTTTTCCACCTATTTGAGTTGTTATGAATTGGCATTCTGCCATTACACTGCTAAAATATCTTCAAAGGTACTGAATGGAGGGAAATTAAGCTATTTAATCTCTTACATATATATATATATCTAAATAATGCATCAAAGTCTTTTAAATTACAAGTATTTTTTTTTTCATTCCTTTTAGCGTAGTGGGTAAGGAATTTGATATTGGCCCAACTGTGGCTGTTGATCTGATTCCATGTAATATTGTTGAAGCAAGGGTTTTTCATTAAAGTGGACGGTAATTTTGTATTTTCTTCCTTAGCACCCAAGCTCTTATCAAATACAAAACTGTCCTTCGCAAATTAAAAAATTCTACTCTATACTGTTTTTTTTTCCTTCCTGATCCTCATGTTCTAAAAGTGCTTAAATTAAAAGCTGTGTAGTTACAGTTTGAAACCATTGACTCCAAAATTAAAAAACTCTTCAATATCTGGCAATTTCAGCCTTAGAAAGAACACACACAGTGTGATCAAACCAACTCTCATCATTCTTATGGATAATGTAATAGCCTGAGAATTTTAGCAGATCTGTGACTTTATTTCTCCAGCTCCTGAATATTTTATAGTGTTCTTTTCAGAATTTTCTTCAATTTTAGCAGCATGCTCAAAACATAAACATCATTGCTGATGCAGTTTCTGAGTTTTGCTGCAATAATATCTTCTGCATTAAGAGTTATGAAATTATATATATTCTAGACACAACCTTGGTCAATGAAAAGTCTAGCCTTACATAAATTTTCCTAATGTAGATGATTTTTCTGTTTGGTTCTTTCCCTGTCTCATTTAATTCCATGATTACCAAGCAAACTGTATATTATTACTCTGTGTATTCTCTTCCTTTTCTGATTGCCCCTCTTTTCTTCAATGGTCATCTCTCACCCTGAACAGAAAAATTTCCATCAGCATCTACATACTTTTTTTCCCCTCAGCTTTGTTATGGTTAACAATAATAACCTAGTACCTTGTTCAGGTCAGATATTTCACGTGTCAAAAAATATGAGGACTTTGAATTTGGTGAAAACAGAAGTTTTGTGATGTTGAGTGTGTCACACAATATCCTCTTGTGCAATAATAAAGAGAAATCAACAGCGACAGTTTCTGTTCTAACAATATATATTTAGGATACTCTCCATCATGGGTCTGTTCCAGTCTGGCCTGTTGCTGTGCTTGATGTTCTTGACTCCTGGTAATCTGATCTCTTTTTACCTGTGTATGTGTGTTAACTGTTTTGGTTTTTTTGTTTGTTTGGTTTTAGTTTTGTTTTTTTTTTTTTGTGGGGTTTTTTTTTTTAGGGTTTTTTTTTGTTTTTAATTTATTCTTCCAGCTTACTTTCTAGAGTAGGGAATGCAAAGAAGGTAAAGGATAGTGAATACGATACCCAGGTCAGAATGTTGTCAAAAGCAATGATGTCCACCTGCTCAGATCACTGAAAGTCACTTAATCCTCACCCACCTCTGTGGAATAATGTGTCCTACAATATGATGCAATAAATGCTACAATAATTCATGCATCAATGACCCGTGTCAGGATGAAAGTCATCTCACTGAAGAGCAGTTGAGTGCTCCCCTTTAGCCACTTATGCTTCTGCTGCAGTACTTGAAGACAAAGGGAGCAGCATATCAATGGATGTAATTCAGATCACCTTCCTTACATGCCTGCTTCAGAAAGGGAATGAATAATGGTCCAAGACATCTGTCTTGTCTCTAAAAAGAGCCTCACTGATCACCTTGCTCTGGGTACTCAACTTTTAAATTGCTGACTCCAGCCCTGCTAACTGAGATTCAAAGTTGTAGCCTTCAACTGAGATTTCTACTCAGCAAATAATCCACATATTTCCATCCTGAAAATATTTTATCTCATTCTGAAACAGACAGAAGTTTTTGGAAGAATTTTCCTGTTAAGCTAATTAATGCAATTACCCTTCCCATCCTGACTGCTGACATCAAGGCCCAGAGTCAAACACTTTGCCAAGCAGTTCTTTGAGATGTACTAACCAGTCCCTTCTCATCTACTCAGCATCAATGAGCACCTTTACTTTGGGCTGTGCTGTCTGTGGTCAGAAACCATGTAGTTAAAAAGAGCGATCTCATTCACAACCCAAAAGAAAACTAAGATAAGTAAGCATTCTCTTCACTGAATTGGTCTCAGTTTGTAGCCAACCTAAAGAAATTACAATAAATTATGGGTATGCAAAAGAGTTGTTCATATTCCAAACTCAGTTAACTGTTAATCATCTCAGCAAACCTGTTGGCTTGCTTTGCATTCTGGTACAATTACATGTGTTAGAATTCCCCTAGGCATGCTGTCTTCAAAGGCTAATTTATTTTTATGAACATCCCAGGGACACTGAAGACATTTTGCTGAACTTTGTTAACACAACTTGCTGTCAACCCGGTGCATTAATGAAAATAGTTCCACCTTTCCGATATGCTGCCGACATTTAATTTTAAAAGCACAATTAATATATGCAATGTTATTGTGTCTCTCTCTCTTTTGTAAGCCAGTAAACACTAACTTGGGATTTATTAACTGCTAAAAGCAGTAGACATTCAATCAATACAGTATACTTCTGGCATGTGAATGTGGCAAGAGCATAATCAATCTTTTGGGGGAAATGTAAAACTTAAATCCAAGCCATCTCAGAGGTTTAAAATCTGAGAACACTGTTCTGTTGTTAGGGCTATTTTGGGCTTTGGTTTGTTTGGGGGTTTTTTGTTGGTGGGTTTGTTGGTTTTTTTTTGTTAAGTTTTCTCATTGTTTGGGTTTCAGGGCTTTTTTTGTTTGTTTGTTTGTTCATTGGTTGGTTGTTTTTTGTTTTTTTCTTGTTGGGGGAAGTGATCATAAAAGAAAGAATCAGCTAAGAAAGCAAATACACTGGCTACATTCTGCATGACAAAATACCATAATCACATCACAGATGCCATGGCCACAATAAAATACTGTTGCCATAATAAAATATCATGACCATATTACCCAGGATCTACTTGAACTCATCGCCTCCTGTCATGTGGAACAGAATAAAGTCTTCATTAGCTGCAGCCCTTCAGAAATTCATCAGAAAGTCATCATATCTAGTGAATAGTTATCAGACAGCTTTTGGGTGGCCCAACACTCCCTCCTCCAGAAGTCAATAGAACATAAACAGCAGCCAGTAGATTATATTGCATCAAGCTCAATTTGGAAACCTATTTTCATCCTAAATTCATGCTGTGTTTCCAGCATCATGATCTCCATGTTTTTCCCTTGGAAATCTAGCCTTGTCATTGGGCTTTAAATAACATGAAAATCATTTTTAATAAAATAAGCTAAATAAGTATGACATTTCAGTATAAGCATAAAACATTTCTTTCTGTGTTTTGATTACCACAGGTTGAAAATGATATTTCAAAAAACCCATTAATGGTCCATATTAAATATGTTATCAGTTCATTTTCTGGAAGACAATATGTTATTGCATATGATTATTTTTTAAAATTACTTTTATCTGCACATTTCATGACTGTCCTGAAAACTGAACACTGTCCATAAAAGTATGAGAGAAGATTTCTTCTTTTTCTAAAAAATGCCTAACACACAGGAACAAGCCCTAGGTCTTGTAAGTCAATATTAGTCAGTCTCTAATGCAATTTTTGGTGTGTTTTTTTTTAATTTAATCTTAAAGTTTAGAACAAGAGATAATATTCCTAAAAGTCAGCTGATTAGAACCAAATATGAGAACCTCTAGCCTTCACGTGAAAAATATGTCCTGTTGGGTTTCCCATGCCATGGTACTTAACATTTGGCAGCGTCCAGATAATAATGCTGGCCAATAACAGACTTCGGCTCAAATGTCTCACTGGCTTGAAATTTGTTGTTTAGTATGAAAGCAAGGTAAAGCTGTGTTTTGATTTGGTGGGTTGTTGTTTTTGTTTTGGGTTTTTTTTAATGCAAAACCAGGCTTTTGACCTAACAGCATGCTTAATCATTTGTGATAAGCATCTACTTCCCTGCAGCATTTAATGATTTCATTGAGAAATCAAAAGCTTTGGTCTAGACTATCTGATCAGAATAACTCCCCCACAATGCACTACAGCTGCAGTATTTTATACACCCTGCTCAGGGCCCTACAGAATCAATAAGATTTTCAGCCCATTGAAGACTTTAACAAGACCCAAGCATACCAGTATTTCAGCAGTACCTATGTCTTTCCTGAGTATGTTTAACTGATGAACTTTGAGTTCTTTTCTTTTTTTTCTTTTTCTTTTTTTTTTTCTTTTTAATAATAATCGCCTTCTATTCTTTACATAAAATGAGTTTTGCAGGGAAAGGCACTGCTGGTCTGCTGGCACAAGCTGTTGAGAACAAGACATGCCTCTTCTTCATCAGCATAATGCCATCTGCCACAGACAGGAAGGAGGAGATTAAAACTGAGGAAGAAGGAAGAAGTCTTTTCCAACAAGAAAGATGTTCCTTAAGTCTCTGGTGATATCCATTCAGTACTCTCTAATTCTAGTCAGGAAAACAGTCAGACTGTTCAAAATATAATATATTCCTAGAAAAAGAAGTGCATTAATTTTCTTTCCCTTTTGTATTACAATTGATCCATGTGTACTTTTGAAGCCTAAGAAGCTCGGAGAATACTGCAAAAAATGCATCTAATAACACATTTGAGACAAGCAACACTAAGATGTTTTGTGTTTCAAATATTTGAGGGCATTAAGGAAATGTCACTCAGGGCAGGAAAAATACCAAGAAAAGTCAAAATAAACTATGTAAAAGTGCTCTCACACGTTTATTAAGAAAATTATAGACTGACTTTATTTCTGGATTAGCTACCTGAATCCAAAATACTAAACCAACAAATACAAGATGTGGTATGTGTTTATATAAGGTAATGAATACCACAAAAATATGAAAACTACTTTGATCTTTCTGCATTAAAGTTACACTTACAGGCTTTAACTGAAACTCGCTTCACTGAGCTAAAGTATTGCAGAAACAGTCAGCTAGAATAGACCCAGCCCCTTAAAATTTACATCATACACAGAGAAATTAGATCATGAATAAATAAAAATAAGTTCTTTACAGACTTTGTGGATTCGTGCAGAGACAGAGAAGAAAGAAAAAGGACTTCCAGTCTTTTCTTACAACTGCTGATTTATAAAACCAGAGTGTAAATATGGTTGGTGTCCCTACTGCTACTCTAATACGGAATAAAAACTTGTTTAAAATCCCTTCTTGAGCTCTGAGAGCAGGGCCACTACATCCAAACAGAGGAACTGGGCTGTAAACCCAAATGGAGGAAAATCCATATTTTTGAGAAGGAATCATCCATCTAGCAAATTAATGCCTACCCAGACCAGTATTTCTTTGGGCAGCAACTTGCTTAAGGATACCACTTTGGTATGTTCACTTCTCCCTGTACACTGTACAGGGGGGCAAAGCATCTGACACAGGATGCTGGAATCCCTCTGGGAACCTGGAATGCAAATGCTGGGATATAGCTGTGGTGATACCTGGCAGTACAAGAATGGTCCCAGGCAACACTTGCACAAGACCATATAGGAGAACTACAGCACATTTAGGCAAAATCGTGCCCTGTGCCATCTCTGTGAATTAATCCTTCAGTGACCCCAACCACACAATTGGTGATCTCTTTTCAAATACACATCCTGTCATTACTAAGGAAGTTGCTACCTCCTTGTGCCTCATCCAACAGAACATAACAAAACAAACTGCAACAGGAGCAAAGAGAAAAAGCTAAACTGGTTACCATATCATCAATACTGAGACTGGAAAGTCATATAGTAATATACTTGTCAATACTGGAATGCTCCCAGGAGTGTGATTCCTTGTGCTTTTTCAGCACTATACTATAGCATGTTTGAATGGATTTCATTCTCTGGAAGTTTGGCTTAATACTCAGCTTGAAGTTACCTCTCCTTTTCTTCACACCGTTATACTTAATTTCTATTAAGATCCTTTAAATGAGGCTCTGTTCAAGCTGAGCAGAAGAGATTCTTCTCAGGCTGTGGTCTGCACTTCAGTAAAGAGGAAGGAAAACACTGAGTGCAAAATACTGAATTATGTCCATGACTTGTTCTTTGTCCATTTATCCCATACAGGTTCTTATACCCACTCTGTAGATTTTGTCATTTTAGTTTTGTCTCCCAGAACACATCTCTTATTCATTCTTCCTATTCTTTAAATATTAGCTAAATGGTTTCTTTCTTTTCAGCCTAAAGACACTCAAAACAATGAGAAGAGCAGGATCTTTTTCTCTCTTTCTTCCTCTTTTTGCCACTGACAGAATGTATTATTCTCTTTAAATGTATTGACCAACATATTTGCTGCTCTATGACACTCAAAATAAAATAGATAATCTCACCATATTCAGCTCCATGGGAGTTTTGCTACTGACTTTTTTGTAGCCAGGATATTAGCTGTTCTCCAAGTTTTGGAGGTGGATTGCTTTTCATCTACATATAGTGCAACAATATTTTGTGGATATTTAAGAGCAAGCCTGCAGACTAAACCCAGGTGCATATTTACAGCAAGTTAGTAATTTGTATGACCACAGGAAAAAAATTTATCCCCTAGCCAAGGTGATATTATTCAGCATAGCTCATCTGGGACTAATATATCTCTAAAATAATTTATTCATGTAGCTTGCCTCTTTCTCATACTCCTTCGTCACATTTCTTTCCTAAATCATTAACATCATTAATATCTCTTATTTATTGCTGAAAAGTAAGAAAACACACATAATACATAATCTCCATGTTACCTTTAGATGTCTAAATGCCTTTAAAACGGTAGCCCTAACTGATTTATGTACATTCAAAACAGAGAATGAGCACCTTAAAATGTTGCTTAATATTCATAGCCATGTACTTGTCAATTGTTTTTAATGAAAAAATCTCAGAAAAATGCTAGGAAATGCTCTACTGTTTATTGTGGGCAGAGTTTTCTAAATGTGTGTCTTTACTTCTGAGCTACTTTTCTGGGTTCTCTTTAGCATCACTAAAGAAAGATTGGCACTTGGGACTGTGATTAACCATTCCTAAAGCTGCCACCTAGTAAGATTGAGTGGATCATGTCTTAAAACAACTGACTCTCCATTAATTTTAAGAGAAACGTGCAGCGAGTTCTAAAGTCGAAGCCATCTTGGCTTAGATGAAGCCATAGACATCGATATTATAAGACCTGATTCACCAACAAGGCCAATGGGGTGGAAGGGGGTGAGCAATTGTGCGTGTGTGGGTTCATGAGTGTCATCCTATATTACCAATTGAAGGTTATGGGTAAGAGAATGGGATATGGATTCCATTTACTGTTCCACACTCTGAAATACATATAACTTTAACTAATTCCTCAGTCCACATTTTCCCCATGGAAAGTGAGGCTTTCCTAAATCAGATTGTTCTAAGGGAGCTGGCTCATAATCTGTGTGAAATACTTCTGAGATTTCAAATGGGCAATCTGGAAAAGCTTGTAGTATTAACTTGTATTTTCCCTTTCCTTTCTTCTGATTCAAATATCTCTGCCAAACTCAGCTTAAAAACAATATTTAAAAGGAATCAAACTTTTTCTGAAGTGAATTAATCCTGGACTTTGAGTGCTAACAATATCTGCAGAATGTGTTGTTTTGGATAAGTCTGAGTGTAAAGAGAGATGCATTAATGAAAGGAAAACAACTTTTCATGTTTTCTGAACAACAAAATATGCAGTAGACTTCCCTTTGTGTTTGATTATAAACTTTTTGAGAACATAAAGCCTTCTGGCAATACATCAAACCTTCCCGCTTGGTTTCAGTCTAACAACTCCAAACCGAGTACTTCTTTACAGCTTCCCTCCACAGTGCTCTTTAGAATGTCCTTAGGTTTCCCTCCAGGCAATGGCAGCTATAGTATGTGCTGAAGGATTTGTCAGTACAGATATTAATACAGCATCAAATAGAGAAACTCTTTTAAAATCTGTGTCAAATGCAAAATTATAATCACTAATACAAGAACTTAGCAGCGTTCTATTTTTTTTCAATCTAATGCATTTTCATTAATGTAGCTTTCTTATCAAACTTGAGGGATACTGTAACAGACAAACTGTGATGACCTTGGACAGATTCAGCACTGAGCTTTTTAATTTGAATATATAATATTGTCTGGGAATACATGCTCCAAAAAGGATAACATGGGCAACAGGAATAATTTTACTTTTTATTTTACATAATTAGCTTGTAATTTGTAACTAGTATACTAATTCCAAAATTAATTCTAGCTATCTAAATAATGTTTTATCTGCACATATATAGAGAATGATTCAGATGCACAAAATATTAACCAGGGTTGAAATTACAGAATTACAGGCAGTACCAGAATACTACTACAAAACTACTCTTTCTCTCTATTAAGGTTTTTCTCTAAATCCACACAGATGAAATGTTACTGAAATTAGTACATTTAATTTGCTTTTGCATGAAGATCTTCAAGTATTTTAAAAATAGATTTTAATTATTCCTTTCCTTGTCTTGGTGAACAGAAAATGTTGCTATATTCATTTCTACATTAGTATTCTAAAAGAAAGAGATTTGAAGGAGTTGGTCTTTTCTATATTTTGGACAAGCCAGATGGACACCCATGTCTTTACCCAAACATGGTACAACTTCTATCATAGTTACATTTTCTTGGGTTTTTACATTACCATGTTCATTTTTATTATTATTAGTCACAGTATATGAGTTTAATCTTGCTTCTGATATGCAGCAATGCACCAGGCTTTTGCATTCTTTCTTTTTCCTAGGAAATTATTTGTGCTTCCCCCTCTCAACACTTCATTCTCAAGCAAGCTGTAACAGCTTAGAAAAGAGATTTTCGGCTTTAAGCCTGGAGACTCAAACAGGACAGGATCAGGCTTTAGGCTCCTTTTCTCCCTGTTAGAACTGAAGGTTGCCATCCTTACAAAATGTGCAGCCTATCCACTTCAGATGTTTATAAGCCTCCAAATTCCTGCTCCTGTGCTAGGCTGTGTAGTTTGCAGTGGAGAGATCACCAAGTGCTGTGCAATGTCTGCCAGCACAGCCTGGAAAGTCTCAGATCATATTTCCTCCAAAGGCTCTGCCCCTCGACTCCAAGGTGATTTTGGGCAAACTATTTTGTCTCATTCTCCACAAGACAGAGATTATAAAAATGATCTTCCTATGCAGAAAACTTTGCTACCTATGGCCACAAAACTTGGAAAAAAAAAGTTAATAACGTTAATGGAATTGTTAAAAATTGAGTTTACCAGAGTTCTTGGTCTGAATAATCACAACCATGGAAAAGTCTCCCCAGATCCACCCTTGACCTTCCCACGTGCACAGCTGTAAACCTTCAGAGTCTGCGTATTTTGTGATGCACACAAATTGAGGGATGCGCTGGCTGACCAACTTTACTGTTCATGGGAGCCTGCATTAAGCCTGGCAAAGAAGGTACTATCTCTTTAGAAACTTATAAATTCCTCTTTTGTCTTACTTCTGGTTCGAAATGGACCTTATTAGTGAATGAATCAGGAAAATAAGAGTAAAATCCTCTTAACTGCTTTGAAGTTCTGGGGAATTTAATGTAATGAATATTTTTTCTCTTTGAAATTTCTTTTTTTTCTTTTTCTGAGCTTTAGGCAGAGTTTTTGAGGGGAAAAAAAAAAAAGCTAGAATTTTGAAACTTCTCTTCAATAAAGTCTGTGTAGATTTCAGATTTGGACTTGAGACTTGTAAAGTAAAAATGTGATCACTGTTGCATAAAAATTTGAGACTACTTCCAAGTCCTTTGTTTTTTATTTTTTCTTTTTAACCATGTGTAATGAATCTTCCTGTAGTCAGTCAGTACAAAAAGAATTTATATAACATCCTAGTTAATATCTTGGACTGAAACCTTATAGTGTTCTTGGGTTTAGGTAAGGAATAAGTAATACATTTCAGACACTGAGTTGGTCAGAGAACAAAAATATTCTCTTTAAGAGAGCTTCCAAGTTAT
The DNA here is from genome assembly GCA_013397895.1 of Origma solitaria. Lineage (NCBI taxonomy): Eukaryota > Metazoa > Chordata > Aves > Passeriformes > Acanthizidae > Origma > Origma solitaria. The sequence goes on along the minus strand of VZRL01003893.1, from coordinate 1,016,150 downwards.
TCTTATGTAATATTTTTTAATGAGCTCCATTGTGATTGTTGTGAAAATTTTCTTGTTTTGTTTTTCTTGTTTCTCTCTACATAGTTTTTTTATTATATTTCTTCTTAAGCCAAATCCCTTTTCTCCAACTGATATTTCTGACTTAGAATGCTTTCATTTTTGTAAATAAAATTAGGAAAATAAAATAATTTTGTTGAAAAAGTTTAATTTTATTCACAAGCCTAAACGACAGGACCAGAAAATTATTTGTTCATTTCAAAAACTGGATGATTTCTTTGAGTTCTAATAGATTTTGTGTACTTCCAGTTGTTTTTCAACTTCAGCAAATATATCTGCTTTTCCTTTTCCATTAAGTAATGAATAATCTTTGAAGTACTGCACAGTAGGAAGCAACCTTACAGAAAAAGAAATAGGCCTCGCAGCAAGTAGACAGAATTATTTGGAATAAAATGCAGCATGGTTTAATGAATGGAGATTTGGCCTAGATTGGACTTGGAGAACAATGTTTCACCCTTACTGTGTTAGCTGACCTTCTAAATAATCTTAATCAAGCCTTATTACTTCTGCTTTCTCTTTTCAGACATTTTATTCTATTTTTGTGGGGTCAGGTCTTAAGGTCAGGGGCACAGACTGACTCTGTCTCCACAGTATTTAGCAGAGCAAGGCTTTAATCACAAATAGCTTGCAAAAACATCTATATTTATCTTTACAATCAAATGATTTATTCATGTTTGGTCTAGACAAATCGTACAGTTACTCTTGCATGATGAACAGATATAAAATACAGGAGTTCTTCAGATTCATTATTCTCAGGATAGTCTGTAATTGTGTACTTATCACTAGCAAGGATGAATATTTTATACTTGCAAGCACTTAAAGTGCACCCCTGCACTTGCTAAAATACTGTGGTTCACAGGAGCTCAGCTGATACCAAAACATGGATATTAGGGCATGCTGCACAAGGATCCCAATGTCTACGGAATTTATTTAACTTCTGATGTTAAATAGTCTGCATTTGTAAATTTTGCAAAATATCTCTTCCTAATGTATCAGGAAAGAGACAAAGGATCTTTACACTGATGCAAGGAGCAGCTTGTTGGATAGGGTCCTGAAGAATGGGTGTTCAAACGCTGCTGTGATGGGCAGTGGTTTTAAATCCCACAGTGTGAGCGTGGAGTTAGCGGAAATGTCAATATGAGCTCTATAAAGCAGAATGCCACCAGTGTTCTCATTGAGGGATAGGGAAAGGAAAATGAGTTTTTGAAAATAGTCATAAATAATAAAAAATGGTTGGCCTATAGCATTTTTCTTAAATTAACAAGAAGAACCCAGTAAAAAGCACCTCAAAGAAAACCTGTTCAGTCTTGAGGGATGGGGGTTTTGATCAGGATAGATCAAGTGTGTGAACAATTTTCAGATGCGTAATTTATTTCCTGTTTTGAAAGAAATTGCTTAGCCTTAAAAGGTTTGTCAGGAACATTATCAAGTTTTTTAAGAGTGTTGAGGGAGTTCAGCAGGAAGAAAGCAATACATTCATAGCAGATCCCTTCCAAACTAAAATATAATTTCATAAAATATTCAGCATCTTTGTGGGCTTATAGTTATACTTATAGGAACCCATTCTCCTAGGATAAGGAGCTGAATCTGTTGCATATGTAATGAAGCCATAGGTAATCATGGTCATAACTGAGGGCCGAATCCATCCTTCCTTGCACGAAGCTCTTCTGGAGAGCAAAAACACATGGAGCTCTGCAGCATGTCAGAGTTATTATTCAAATTTATGAGCCAGTCACCAAACTGCAGTGCAGCTTCCACATAGGCTAGAAAGACATTCATGGCACCTCTAAAAGCAGGACCTTTGAGTCTCAGAGGCTTTGGGCTTGCTTTTGAACTCTACCACTGCTCTTACTCCCCGTCCCTTTGTGGTGAACTCTGGGAACTCATCCCATGTCCCTACCCCAGCTGGCCCAGGAAGCCTTAAAGAGTCAGATCACATCTGCCCAGAGAAGGGAGGGAGTCTTCAAAAAACCCAGGAAATCTGTGAGGGGAGAAAAAGGAGAGAACGTATTCCTCTCTGGTGCTCGGTAAATATGAGCAACTACCCATCAGATTGGAGGTAAGGGAGTCCAGCCAGCTCTGTGCTAGACTGGGACCAGATGACAGCATTGGGTGAATCACTCCCATTCTGTTTACTTTGCTAGTCTTTCCTTTACTGATTTTTGGTCAGATCCAGATTTCACAACTGAAATGTCTGACCCGTGCTTTAAAAAAGAATATATGAAGATTTCCTGCCCAGCAGGAATCTCTGTGTCACCTTACCTGCTGTGCTGTCTCATGGTTCAGGTTTCGGGCTTTATCACCTGGGTAGGAGCAGCTTCCCAGAGTCACCCATCACCCACCTCTGCTGGGGAATTTCCCCCGAGGGAACCAACTCGCATCAAACAAGAAGGAGACAAGCAAGAGTCATACAAACTGTGCTGATGCTCAGAGGGGTTAGGCTTTGGTGTGAGGACAAGTCCAAACTAACGAGAGAAGATAAGCATTCAGCCTGATGTACCTGAATGGTCAGTGAAGGTGGTGGAGGCCCTCAAAGGCTTCCAAGAGGAGCAGAGAGCTCCTTGCTTACAATAATGAAGGAGCAGCTTAGGTGAGAGGACCTTGAAAGATCATCTGGTCCAACCTTTTGTGGCAAAGGGTCCCCATATTATCTAGCACCCCATCCAATCACATCCTGAAAACTTCAGCCATGGGGCGTCTATCCCATCCCTGGGAAGGTTGCTCCAGTTTTCACAGGCATTCCCGTTGGCTCTGTGAGGAAGTCAGGTTTGTTTTTTTATTGCCTCACTATATGCTTAAAATGCACATCTCTCTGGGGTGTCCAAGTCTGGATCCCACTATTATCAAGTCTTCAGAGTAAATATTGTTTCTCAGCATGAATCTGGGCTAATAAAATAGAGTTCTGGTTTCATCTAGGTCCCATAGCTGTTTCTGTAATACAAGTAATCAGAAATACAAGATTGAGATTCTCAGAAGGGGTTGGAAAAATAGGTTTAAGGCAGTAAAACTTATGTAAATAATGTCAAATAAGGCAGACTGAAAATATGTGAGGAAAATGGTGAAGAATGAGGTAAGTAAAGGTGGTAGAATGGTATAGGAAGAAAAAAAACCCAAATAGATATTTTTACAAGAGAATGATATTTGAAGATAGGAAGCTTTACACACATTTCTCCCTGGCAGATCCCTTCTGATGAAGAATGTAAATCAGAAAGATCTGATATTGCTTTGTCAGTAACTCAAGCAGAAAAATATCATTTTAGAAAAAAAAAATAGATATATATAAAGGGTTTAAATAAACCTTAAGGTATGGTCACATGGAAAAGGAGTTTTGTTTTGGAAAGAAATAGCAGAATGGCATATGGAGTAATGTGTAGTGAAATATTTAGCTACATCATGCTATTTTTGAAAACTGTGTGTTAAATTATAAAGTAAAAACTAGGAAAAATTGACATAATCATTTATTGATAGTGTAAGAAACTTATTTTCAATTTGCCCATGGTTGTGTGAAGGTGGGTGCATGCATGCTGACAATTAGTAATGAGAAATCCTAATAATTCAAATGAAGATAGATGTGAAAGAGAGACATGAGAAGAAACCCAGAAATCCTTTAGGAAAGTTTATAGTTATTATTCATCCACACACTGGAAATTTTATAAATTGTACTATACAGTTCTCTGTATCATGTAAACATGACCATCTGCCAGAGATAAGCTGCTTTTTTCTAAAAATCTATTTCTCAGCTTAAGATGTAAGAGAACACAACATATTCATAAGAAAAACCTCTACTATGAGAGAAAATCTATATATGTGTGAGTGTAGGTGCATACACAGATCTAGACATGTGTTACTGTCATGCTTCTTTTTTTAATATTTGTTTTTATCCAGGCATTACTCACACAAAATTGTGTTACGTGTCTTCTGAACCTTTAGAAAGTTCATTTCCAGGGAGGGCACAAGGGGATCAAGAGAAATATGTAGGAAGTAAAGTTGCACAAAGGAGACAGACGTCATTAATCCATCGATCTGGCTGCCTGGCTCTGCCTTTCTCTGCACTGCTGACTCCCTGGCAGGCTCGAGCCAGGTAGTGCAGGAAGGGCTAATGCAATCTGACTCAAGATCAATACTAACATGGTCTTAGATGCACTGTTTGTGCTTGCCAGGGTACTAGTTTGGAGACGCTACTGGATTATGTTTTACACCTTTTTAGCATCTGACAAGCATTCTGGGCCTCTAACAGAAACCAAACACAATTATCAGAAGGCAGAGAAAGGCTGGAGGGCTTGGTGATGTTGTGATAACAGAGTGAACCTTTGACCTCTCAGTTAATAGTCTAAACCTTGCTTAAATTAGTCATGACAGAGGGCTAAAGCCTGCACTGACTTTTACCCTTTAGAGTCTCATGGAAACAAAGAGTCTTGTGGGAATTCGGGCATTTCTGAAATTTAGTCTTCAAAATGAAAAGCAATTAGAGATGAACTGGGATTCTAAACCCTGTTCCTGTGATCAGCTCAGACACGCAGGTGCACAGCGTGTGGCATCAGTCACGTTCGCGAGCAACCTCCGCGGGGATGCTGCGACTGCAGATTTCATCTTCCCCATCCTCAAAGAGACCTACCCAGCTGGTGCCACAAGCTGTTGGAAGGCAGTGTGGGATGCTACTGCTGCCATTCATCCTCTGTGTGAGCTGTGGGTAAAGGTCTCCTGCCTCCCAAAGCAAACCCAGGTCTCTCCAAAAGCGCCAAATCCATCTGACAAACAGAAGATTCTAAACCAACTTAGAATCATTTAGTGGCTCTGATATCTGTTCACTGCAGAGATTCAGAGTTACAGCTCCCATTTGAGCTACAGGATGCCACATAGACATTATGGTATGCAATAATTTCAGATAACATATTTATACAGAGCCATTTAAGCTCCCTGAAGCACTTCAAGTGTGAGACATAGGCAAGCATTATTTCATTCACTAGCAAAATGAAGTCACCCATTCATCTAAAATACTCTTCTGCACTTCAAGTATGTTAATCTCTGAGCAAAAGTAAAAAATAATAAAAAAAAAAGCTGGGGAAACCTTAGGAAAAAAAGGGTATGAAATATGTAATCCACAAAAGATAAAGATAGCAGGCTTGTTTACTTCCAAGTGCCTTCTGATAGTATGGGAAAAATCCATCTCTAAAGAAAAAAATCCTTCAAAATTTATGTTCTCTCTGACAATCTGACAAGATTGTCTGCTTTGCTTATGTGTATTCCTCAGTCCTCTTTCTGATTTTTAAATTATTAAAGGTAAAACACTTTCATCTGTTCTGACACTTGAGAAAATCTGTCCTATTCAGGTTTTCTCCTAGTTTCTTTGGAGATCAAATGGTCAAAGTGCATGGACTTCAGATTCATCTGGAATGCCTCCATACCCACAGAGATTCTGGTGAAATTTGCCACCAGAAATTGACTCAAATAGAACAGAGAGTTGATGTAGAAAATTAGCTACTAGCACTGCTTTTAGCTACGGGAAGAAGTCTTCATTTGCCATGCTGCTAGAAAAATAGAAATTAATTCAGCACCCAAGGACCCCTGTCAAGGACACAGAACTATTACAGCATGTGCTGTGACATAATACAAGAAGGTTATTACCCAGAAAAAAACAGAATTAGGCCCACCAGAATCACTACATGGACAAAAGAGTATGTGAAAATTGTTGTCCATTGCTTGAAACTACACAATTGTTTACACTTCTTGTTTCTTCCTCTGCTGTGACTGACTTCAATATCAGCATTTCCCAATTCTCTCCTGTCTAAAAAATTGTTACTAGAGATGCAAAGAAACAAGCATGAAGCACTGATGAGTCTGAGGCAACATGGAGTATCTGCGCTGCTGTTTTTCCTTGTAACAAAGCAAAGACATGTTTGATTTAAAGAATATTTCTTTTTAATGAAAAAAAAAATGTTATACATATTCTACACAGTTCTGGAGTTTACAGATACCAAGTTTGCCCAGCACAAGGAACACAGCTTTGTTTCTCTTTAGAGCTCAGGAAGACGAAGGTCAGGCAAATCAGAATATGGAACATTTGGTTCCTCATTGGCCTCCCTGGTGCTTTTTCCTCTCAATGCATTTCATTTTCTTGGCAAATGTCTGTGACATATCAGTAAGTCATTTTAACACTTCTTCATGCCCTACTATTTCAGTTTCAAGATCATTAATAAAACAGCAGCTTGGAAGGTGGCACAACAGGAATTCTAGTATGTGAGCAGGTAGGGTGGCTGTCTGATTTTTTTTCCCTGTTATTAGCATAGTCAGACTTCAGCCTCATAAATAAGGAGAACATAGTCTATAGAGAGTTTCAAATATATATATATATATATATATATATATATATATGTATGAAAAAAGCACAGTATGCTTCTGACTGACTAGGCATGTGCTATTGAATCATCTATTAGAGAAACTTTACTCTGGAAATTCAGGTCTTATAATTTTAAAGTTTTAAAATGAAACCCCCTCAGGCTAGCCCAGCATAAACAATTAGTTGCTCCGTGTTAAACTCCACATCCATAACAGTCCATTCTGAATGTTTCATAAGGTACACTAAGGGACATCATTAGTATGTGAATTTCTTTTACAAAGATCACAATGAGGGCTTTAGGAAGAGAATGCACATATCCAGGGAAGATTGGCAGATGGAACATCGCAAGCTGCTCGTGCTGAGTCGATTCAGAATCAAGTGAAAGCATTTGAGCCATTTAACTCTTCTTCTTTTGATCCTCAAATCTCTGCCTTCACATAATCTTATGAGTACAGTTTTCTAAACCCAATTTAATATCATATCTTGATACTCCCTACTGGGTCTTGGGATTATTTCTTTAATTTTTTTTTCTTCTTCTTTCTATTTTCCTTTTTAAACGTTCATGATTTTCTTTTCCTGTGTGTGTATATGTGTGTGTGTTATTCTAATATGAAAGCATCTGACCTTTTTGCCTTTTAACCTCTTTGCTTCTACCATAGTTCAGGGGTTTATTTCCTCATCTATCATGCAGTTTATTTCCTCATCTATCATTATAGGCAAGTTTAATGCTGCTTCTGATCAGTTTCATTGACTTCTGCATCCATGAGGCTTTACTTGAAATAGCATGAAATGCACACCACCCCCTCATTTATTCCTAGCTCAGAACACAACCCCAAAACTTAGAATCTAAGAATATTTCCCATATAAACACCCTTTATTCACATAAAGAGATTCTAGGGACCTTAACAGAAATCTTTACCTGCAGATAAACCTTGAACTTACAGTAATCGATAGCTGGAATTCCAATAATGCATCAAAAATAAGATTTGTTGAGGAAAAAATAAATTGAACCTTTGTGACAGTTAGGTTGATTTAATGCCATAGTAGGACAAATAATTTACTTTAGCTTTGCTCCTCAGTAGAAAGGATTGTATTTGAAACAGCAGAAAAATTCAAATACTAAAGGTTATCCAGGTTTCCTAAATTCACATACTTAATTGTCATGAGAAAAAGCAGCTAGTGGTTCTTCAAAAGAAGGCACTGTATTGCCATCATAAAACATTTTCTGTGCATGGACTCTGGTAATCACCAAACCCACATAATATTTCAGAGTCACAATGTCAGGAATTTTGTATCAGTCAGGAATTACTCTACTTAAATATTATGGTAAGTTTTGAACAATGCAGTTGCCCCAAAAGAAATAAAATAGCTATTTATCAGTAACAATTCATACTTTTTCAAGTAAATCAATACGTGATAAATTCGATCCAGTTTATTTTGCTACACCTAATTGGAAAGTTCAAATGAGGAGTAGAGCAAATGCAACCCATGAAGCCTCTGACAGCTGTGATCTTTTTTACTTCAATTGATCATTAATACCCAGATTAATGATTTTGAATTTATCTACAGCATAAGTGGAACCATAACAACAATCTTAATTGTAAATCGCAGTTTTTCCTATTTTGGGTTGAAGTTTTCTGCGGACACTCTAACTTCAACATAAGAGTGCTTTTATATAAATTTAGTTAAATTGGAAAGGAATCAGCTTTAAATTATATCAAAATAGGTCACTTAGGCTGAAATAAGAGAGTCAGCACACAGACTTAAAACAAAATAATGAAGGGTGTGAATAATAACTCATATATCTATTTGGTTTCCATTCAACACATATTGTTTTATAGCCAAAGCAGCAAGTGAGGGCTATTTTTAAGATGCTTGACTTGACAGGAGGAAATCAAAAGTAAAAATTTTTTTTAAAAATGCTGATGGTGCAGTTTTTCAGTGTCAGGTAGCATTGCTTCATGGCCTGAATTGATCATTGAATCAACAGAGAAATACAAGACAAGACAAAAGGAAAGACAAAAGGAAAAGATAAATACAAAGACAAAAGAAAAAGATAAAAGATAAAAGATAAAGATGATGCNATTGAATCAACAGAGAAATACAAGACAAGACAAAAAGAAAAGACAAAAGGAAAAGATAAATACAAAGACAAAAGAAAAAGATAAAAGATAAAAGATAAAGATAATGCAGATTAAAATGGAAGGGAAAGGAAAGGAAAGGAAAGGAAAGGAAAGGAAAGGAAAGGAAAGGAAAGGAAAGGAAAGGAAAGGAAAGGAAAGGAAAGGAAAGGAAAGGGAAAAGAAAAAAGAAAAAAGGAAAAAGAAGAAAAGTAAAAAGGTATAATGTATAACGGTCTGCACTGGGAAAGGGAGATTCCTAATATTCAGCACAAGCGTCACAACACAAATTAATATTAATAATAAGAGTTATTTATTTAGACACTCACTTCCTACTAAGATTCCTCTACTCTTTTTGCAAGATGTACATGTGTATAGATATATATATACGTATATATATATACATATATATACGTATTCATACTTCTGAATCTATCCCAAGAGGTTCAATATCAAGCAAGATTTTAGCTCAGTTATACTCGGGAGGATTACTCTCTTGCTTTTGTAGTTATGTCTATGACTATGATTTGCAGATTCATAGGAAGAACAGCATCCTTTGGAATTAAATCCTGATTAAACTAAATGAAGAATGGCTAAGATTAAATAGGCTTGATCTAGGTATTTATCTTATTGACCTTTATTTTCTTGAAATTTCAATTGATTTTTTATTTTCTTAACTTTTCAGATTTTTTTTTAGTTTCTAGTTGCTGAGAGCTCATACAACTGTAGTCAGCAAGTGAATGCCTTACATATTTTCTATTCGTTATTTTAAACATATCAATTTCAAATATAGCTTTATGATCTCGGATCACACTACACATATTATGTCACACAGATTTGACACTATAGAAAATTTTGGGAACACCACGTTGCATTTTTTCTTTGCTCTGTGTGCATACATAAAGAGTGAAATTTCCTAGGGGAATTCCTCAGCCAGGGATACCACTATGTTAAATGAGGCCACAGATTCCCAGTTTATTAGTCCAGCTTAAAGCAAATACTTCAGCATCCAACATCAATTTGTGATACTAAAACATAAAATTGTCTGTTAATCAGTAAAGAGAAAGCTTAAGAAAATCAGGAATTATTGCTTTGCGATTGTTGGGGTTTTTTACTATTTTCTTTTAAAAGTGAATACTCATTTCAGTCTTAACTAGTATAGCACTGACAAAGTCAAACCCCTTGTAAACCAAGAGCATGATTTATTTTACAAATATACAAATTGAAAATGGAAGTGTGCGTTCTTTGTTGGTTCTTTTTTTTGTTTGTTTGGGTTTTTTTTTTAAATTATGTACAATTGTTGGGCTATGTGTGTTCAAAACTGCTTATACTTCAAGAAAGAAAAATTTTATTGAAAGCAACTTCTTGTTTCATCACTGTCCTGAGGAGACTTTGGTATGGTAAGAACATTTAAAATTTCTTTTTGGAAACAATCTAATTTAAGATGATTTTATAACTGTAGAGAAGAGGGAACACTATCTCTGACTAGCAAAATATAAGGAGACAGAGAGAGAGAGAGAGAGAGAGAGAGAGAGAAACCCCACTCCTCAACTTCCAAGATCGCTGCTGTCCACCTATATGTAGAAGTCTGGTCAAACCCAGGAAAACTATGATATAGAACAGAATGTTCTGAGCACTAAAATTCAGATAAATACTGTTCTCATGCTATAGGTCTGTATGTCTCCAATTCTTCCCAGCTCTGAAAGTAAAACTCATTTATTTGATGAGAGCTTCCCATAGAACTGCTTTTTTACTTTCTGCTAGTTTCAGGAGAAAGAAAAAGTGGAGGTAAAAATACCCAAATGCTGTTAATCTTCATTTGTAAAATTAATAGCATTTCCCCCCAAAAAAAATTTCCTAGGAACAGAGTCTCTCACTGCATAAAGTATTGTACTGCAGGCAGGGGCAGTAGCTGCTGAAAAGCAACGAATCACGGGGAGAGTGATAGGCTGGGTGCAAGAGAAGAGTGATACTAAAGAAATGGAGTCTGCTTAAAAGCTGATAGCAAGAAATGAAGAACTAAAATATTGCCTTGGGAAACTGAAGCCTGGGACTGGAAGAAATCACCTAGATCATCGAAACTGGTTCCTTGCAGTTGTGTTCATCCACTGCCTCACCAGCTCGGGCCAGCTCATTGCTGCAGCTCTGAACAAGTGATTTGTCTGTGGGACAGCCATGGTACACAGGGAGATGGGAAACCAGTGAGGAAGCAGCCTGGAATAGAAAGAGGTCTTGGAGTCCCATGTTTCAGAAGCCAGCATTCCAAAGACATCCTCATCCACTGAAACAAATCGCAGCAACCTGCAGGACATAAGGAAGGAAATGAAAGCTGTACAAATGTCTGACAGCCAGTGACACAAAAAGAAAAGGAGATAGCAAGAGTAGTATTCATATCTATATTCCTGAAATAACCAAAATTTACCAGGAGAAAACCCCAACTGGCTATAAGAATACAGAATACACTAATATCTTTAGCTACTGCTCAGTTCTCGTATCTCAGTGTTCAGAGCATTTTAATAATGCCTGAAAATAGAGAAAAAACTAGTGCTGATTGTCACATATGATATAGTAAACATCTCTGTGCTTAATAATTAGAAATTTAAGTGCAGTAAATAGATATTTTATAAAGCAAAGCATATGAGGGAGTGAATCAAATTATAATTTTTATTCTGTTAGCTGTGGGGAAACCTCAATATAGAAGGAGGAGGAAGGAGAAGAATAAGGAGAATATTCAATTTTTTTGACAAGTGGGGCTTTCTTACAAACATAACCAGGTAGAGCTAAGTTAAATAAAAATACCTTTCTTGGATAAAATTCCATTGTAGTAGCGCTTAAATCTTTTTGTTCATTTCTGAACAACAAGGCAAAAACCAGAAATTCTCAGCAAAACAAAATGTTCTATGTGAAATATTTTATTTTCAGGTGAGATGTTTGCGCTGAGCCAGTTCATCATTAAACATCATCACCTGTGACTGCAGAACTTGTTGGAGGCTGTGGTTCAAGAGCTTTTTACCCCAGCTCTTGGCTCTAACCTGTGTCACCCTGCTCTGCTGTGAGTGAGAACACAGTGGAGGTTTCCTGTGTGAATGGATGCCTGCCTGTCTATATTGTTGCCTATATCTCTATATATGACAGTTTTAAACTATATCATTATGCTTCATCTAAATTAAAATAAGGTATCCACAAACGATTTACCACAAATGAAAAATTATTTGTGTGTTATCAGCTGAACAAGACTATCAGCTTTAGACTGTAATTTAATCTGTTTCATATTCTCAAGCAAAATTTCTCTGAAGGTATTTGAAAAACCCCTGAATTGTTAGAGATATTCCGTTCTTGCATTCTTGCAACAGCTTATATGAATTTTTGTGGCTTCTTGTTATCCTCAAAGTTACAGTTATATTTAAAATGCCATTAAATCCAGGCAGTGTTTTCTGAGTTAAGCCTTTTCTCTGTCTCAATTGTCCTCTCTTTAAAAATTAAGTTAGTATCTCTCAAGTTATTAACACTGTCAACATTTTCCTTTTTAGAATAAAAGTATTTTAATTTAAAAATCAGTAAATCAGTTATTGAAAATTTCTACCTCTTCATAACTAGATTCACAATAAAAAGAAATGTGAAAAGCCAAATTGATCCATTAACACTTCAAAAGGCTAAGCAGTGCCAACAATATATGTCACTCAGTCATTTCCCATTTATTAATTACAATGAGAAAACCTCAACAGAGGATTAGAAAGAGGAAACTTTTGATTAACTGCTAAACAAAGATCTGTTAAAGGTCTTTGTTTCTTAATATTTTAATCTCTAATTTTAATTTGAACCAATCTAATTTCTCATTTTACTGAAAAGAAAAAATATATAATTTTTTCAGTGCAGCAACCCACTATCATCATTACAGACAGACTAGTAGGCACAAAGACAACGCTAAGTAAATCAGCTCTTTATGCTCAACTCTACTGGGTGTGTCTGACGTGGAGTTAATTTTCTTCACAGCATCTTGCATAGTTCTATGTTCTGGATTTGTGACCAAAGTGGTGATGATAACACAGGGTTTTTGGCACTGGTTGGAGGGGTGAGCAAATGGCTGTGTGGAGCTTTCAGCTGGGGTTAACCCAGTGCTTCAGTTAATCCACCCCACCAATTCATCTTTCTTTATTTTAAGGGGTAAGTTTTTTAAAAGGGTTTTTTTAAAGTATTTTAAATTCCTTAGCTTCCATATAAATTGTCTACAAAATGCAATCTAAATTAAAGTCCTGCTCTATCAGAGATTAGGTGAATGCAAACAAAACGCAGAAATTCAAAGAAAGCTAGATCATGCCATCGGAAACAGGTATCCCAAGTGTTCAGTCAGAAGGATATGTTTTCTGCGTTACTAAAAAGCCCCCAAAAGTTAGAGCGTGTCACATTAATCCAGGTTACAGTAGCAAAAATATGGATAGGAATGGCAGATTTCACACAGAAGAGGAAAGATCATGAACTACGTAACCCACACGCAACTTTTTTGATACTAGCAGTAATAACCTGAGCGGTACTAACCTGAGTAATAACCTTATTTCTTCATTCTTATTTATTTTTATGCAAAAATATTTGAATGTGTGCATGCTAAGTTGTTAGAATACTTTCTGCAGTTTGAAGTTTTAGCATTTTCTGCTGTGCAGGCAACTCTGCCATTCCATAAAAGTTTTCCTATCCTTCCAAACATATACTGACCTAGAGTTAGTATCTGAAAGTAAGTAGTAACAATCAGGAATTGCACAGCTCAACTCTACAATGCTGGGGAATGCTAAAATATCCTTCCTCTTTCTTTCCATTTGAAGTGTCATTATGAAATGCTATTTCCATTTCTTCCATTTTGTTTTAGCTTACCACAGTGTTCTACTCTCATACAGGGTGCGCTGAGACCTCGCTAGATAATGATGACATTCAGAAAATGTCCTTTCTATTCACCAGATCTACTACAAAAATATTTTCAGTATCTTTAACTATGTGGAGGCACTCTGCACGCAGGCAGCTTTTTTGTTCTTATTCATCTCCTCTTCTACTCTCTCATTATCTAAAACAATGTTAGGCGAGCAATTTATTACCTCCACATTTCTGCAGCCTTCCTCAGAGGTCTCTTCATCTCTTATCACTTATCTAACAACCAGCAGACAACTTCCACATGTTACTTGAACTATTAAGAGCCAACACATTCCATTTGCTTAGTTTAAGAACTAGAATACAAAATACTTTATTTATTTGCCTTCACACAAACATCAGACTTGGCATTTAGTCAGACTCCGGGGACCATGCCTACAAATTAAGTAGCCAAGAGAGGCCCTTAACTGGGATTTGGCTTATTGAGAGGCCATTGGAAACAGTCCAGATTCCTCACACTTTGCAGTATTCTGTAAAAAACAAACAAACAAACCACCAAACAAAAAACAACCAAAACACAGTTCAGCTGGCTTTTAGCACGTATGGAGACAGCTCCAAGACAACAAGAACAAGCCATTGCTTTGGAATAGATTTTCTGGTTCAACTAGGATTTGACTTTAAATGTAACTCTACCAAACGTCCTTAAGGAACCTAGGGGAAAAAAAGTGTTTACAGTTAAACTTTTATATTTCTTTACCGTGAGTTTAAAATGCTGCATTTGTCAAACAGTGTACTGCTTTCTCCTTGGTAATTTGAAAAGGACAGTAATGATTCATAAAACAAGCTGCTACTAATGCTCTGGAGGGCATAGACATGTTTTTGTATTAGTTTTGTAATTTCTTCTAGATGAGGTAGATAAGCCCTTAGCTTCTATAGATACAAAATCAGATATTAAATATTAAAATTGCCAGTAATTTTGTAGCCTACTGTGGGCAATTAAACTGTGGTGCATGTTTTAATGACTCAGTCTTTCTGCCTTGATTTACTTACAGATGATAATTCTGGTAGATGAAAACAAATCTGGAAAAAATGACTCCTTCAAATGGAAAAGTAGAACTAGATCTCTATGCTTAACATTTTGCAAACTTCAGAGATAATTCAAAATGGCATTAGGCTAAATCTCTTTACATCGGTCAGCATAAATTCTACTATTTTGGGGTATTTGTGTTTATTGGGGGGGAGATTGTGTGATTTTTTTGTGTTTATTTTTTCTAGATCAGTGTGATACTAACCAGTTCCAATTTGAGCTACCACAGGGACTTCTTGAATGCTGTAATTTAGATATATCACTTCCTCATTCTTTTTCAGGTGTAGCCTAAATTTTTTTATACATTTTGTATTTTTTGATGACTAGAAAGTTCACCTCCTGGCTTCTGACTGAAAAGAAAACAGGAGTCTTCTACTCTATGGGTTAGAACTCACACAGCATACCAAGGCCACTCTACTTAGGAAACAAAAAATGTCTAATTTTTTCCAGCAAAATGTAACAATAATTTTGTTATTTACTATTTCATCAATACTTTAGAATATTATCTTTCACAAATAATTTTATATATTGATTTTGAGCTCTACTCCAGGACAAGAAGGAATTTCAATGTAAGGAATCTTTGTGTCATTTATACAAATGTCACTATTATACAGTTGTGTGTATGAATATTTAGGATGCAAGAAGTGGTTTTCTTGAGAAAGAAAAGCTATTTCTAGGATTTTCACAAACATCTTATGATATTTGATAGGACAGATACCACCTAGAAGGGAATACAACGTAGGTCCAGGTCCTCTCTTACCTTTTCATGTAGTTCTACCATCTGCTATAACATGAGGCACTTTTGCAATGATATAATGATATCCATAAAGGGAGTTGTCCCCTTGTAACAACTTAATTAGGAGAAGTCCTAAAGCTAACAAATACCATTGTGTTACATAGAGACGATGAGTGGGCAGGGTCTATTGAAGCATGAAGTCTGCATTTAGATGTGGTTTTGAGCATAGATGAATCAAGGTAAGAGAAAAATGTTCCTGTTTTGTTCTCAGCTCTCCTTTACTTCCTCAACAAAGACAGTCACCCACAAAGTCCATTGGAAAGAAACCCTCATGTCTGCCTACCGCTCGTTAAAATGCTGTAAGTGAAAACCCAGAGACATTGTGACTAACATCAACAGTGATGGCTTTTTTTGTATTATTTTGACATAAGCATGGTTTAGCAGGCGGGTCTAAGGGAGCAGTTATTGCCCACCTAGGGCAGAGGGAATTTCAGATTGTAACACCTCCATCCAGCTCAGGCGCAACCTGTGCAGCAAGTCTGGCCTTGGCCTGTGTGCTTATCCTCCAGCTGCTGATACAGATTAAACGTCTGAAGAATTATTTAGCTTCCTTCCAACTAGACAGGTGAGTAGCCATGGATCCTTGGTAACTGGGAATTAAAATCCCACCCAAGTATGATATGAGTGGGAATTACACTTCTTGTGGGCAACTGTCAACACAGTCCCCAAGAGAAACTACTTTTTACCACCTTCTGCATCACTTGTCTGTGCCCATCCCCACAAGACTTTGAAAAGTAGCTGCTCTAGAAACTATGTGTTCTTCTGTTATTGATCTTTTCTTTCAGGTTTCTCTGCATGTTTGTTGGTCTTTTGCTTTATATATTCTCTTTGACAGACTTCAGCTTTTTTTTCAGTGCACTTATTTAGTTTGTTTTCTTCTTCCTTTCTGTCTGCTCTTCATCTCCAGTCTCCTGGAGATGTGTAAGAGACTGATCACAGTAAAGTTTGACCCAAATTTTCCAACATGCAACAGGTGAGGAGGTTCAAAATCAGACAAAACTTACCTTCCCGTCAGTATTTAGAAGAGAAACTGAAGCAGTTTACGCAGACATCTTCAGAAGAAAATATTTTTAAAGTATCCTCTGTATAGATTGTTGCTAAGTCTGAGAGTGTATAATGTTGATAAATTTACGACTCTTATGCTCAGTAAATCCAGCTCACAGTCCCTTGACATGGGCTGACATTAAAAAACTAAAAATACTCTTTGCATGTTCTAAGCACTCAGTACTTCTTAAACCTGGCTTCTCTTTGTAAATCTTTCTTTTCCTGATGCTTTGTATGCTTTTGTAAAGGTTTCATTAAAAGCAATAAACATACACACATTAAAAACCCCAAACCCTTCTATTCATTTCCTTATAGCATTCAAGCTCTTTGTGGCACTGTGCCTAGTTTATATTACCAGGACTAGGTTTTTGCAAATGAAACTCTTTCAATTAGTGTTTCAGGAAGCAATTAAATTGTCTAAAATGTATTAATGAATACATTGAAATCTGGAAGAGTACCCTTTTTCTAATACTTCCATTATTAATGCACCATCTGTTTTGTTTTGTTCCCTCACTAGTGTAAAGTTTCAGTAACCTCATGTCCACAGAAGACAGTATTCTCAAAAAGCAAAGCCAAAAAATTTAAGCTGATAAGCAGTCTTAATTATACAGTATACATTCCAAGTAATTTTACAGATACAGTAATCAAGGATGACTTTTTTCCTCTCTCTTTTTTGAATGTTCTGTGTGGCAAAGTTCTCTGAATAACTGTGGGTTTGATCTCTGTTTTCTTGCAACAATAAAGACAATTAAATATTTGGCTTCAGTATCTGGGGTTATTTCTATAGCAGTCAAAGAAACTAACTTTTGCAAAAGGACATGTACAATAATGAGGAATAGGGGCATTTGAGCTTTCATTAGAGAAAAGGCTACAGACATCAGATGCATTTTGGGCATTATTTGTGTAGAGTATTTGAAAGAATTTGAGCTAATCGAGGTAGGGCCATGTGTATCACCATCTGTAGAGAGCATCCATAAAATATCCTGAGGTGATGACTTAAAAAGACACATGAAAAATATTAGTTCATTCAGGCTGCCAGAAGTATTTCTCTCTGTTTTAATGGTAGGAATCGTCTCATTTGACCTGAAACCAAGCTAAAGTATCAGACAGTTTCAAATCTGCTCTAAAAGGCACAGATTGCTCCCTTATACACTCGTGGCTCTTTAGTTAGTGGGGTGAGGCGAGATGCAGGGTGAGACGATGCCCTTACAGCGAGGGGCAGAGCAGTCATCGCCCTTTCACTTCAGTATTGAACAGGTAATTTCTAAGGATCAGAAGCAACTTTAATGTTTCCAGTCCCACAGTAGCTCATCCTGAATATGCATTTAGCTATGGAGATCCTGAGATATATTGCTTCGTCTTTTCTGGTTGTGTTAGGAACACAATTGTTTATAAAACAGGAACTTTGCAAAATCTCTCTCATGACAATTTTTGTGGGCCCTCCCACAGTTTCTGCAAGGAACGCGAGTCATATCTGTTGCTCAGGATGAAGGCTCTTTCCATTAAAAGATGAGGCCTGTTGATGGTAGAGGGATTGTGGTGGGATATCTTTGGAAACAGCTAGACCTTAGACATGAAAGAGCCCAAATCTGTACAGCTTGAGAAGCAGCCTCAGTGTGCATTTCAAACCCAAGCTTTCAGAAAGGCCAGAGGTGATGTGCATCAGGAAGGACCGGCAGTGAGGGGCATTATTTCGATTGGCACCTCTGGTTTCTTGGGTTTAGTGTCAGGGGGAAGTTTCTTATAATTTGCTGGCTCAGCTGAAAGACCCCCACCCTTCCCAGGAACAAAGCAAGCAAAATATAGATTATGTGTGAGCTGATAAAAGGAGCCCACTATCAGTGTGAGGATATTTTTTATCACAGATGTGTGACTGTAACAGCATGGCCAACTACAGAGTACAAACCCAAGGTTCTCAGGTCCTGCAGGCTGTGTTTGTTACCATTTCATCATTTAAAAATTAGCTTGGGTGCATCCACCTGAGCTGTATTAAGGTCCAAGCCCTCTGAGAAACCTCTGCTCTGTTGATTTGTAAGAGCTTGAAGAGAAAAAAGGATTGCATTTGTGTTCACTTTAAGGAGGCTTTTTATTACCAGAGCAATGTGAAGGGATCCAGTATAAAGGAGATTTAGTCCTTAAATTTTAAACATTATATAAAAATTTAAATTAGTCTCTATTCTTCAAATTGTTGTCATTATGGAAAGGTCAGAGATGATGAATTGTTTGTTGCTGCTGCAGATATAATGTACTGTACAGTTCTATTATTTGCTGTTGAAGAAAACATGATTTATTGTATAGTGTCAGAAAATATTTGCTCCAGGCCTGCAGCATATGAAATATATAGCCTGTTTTCAGCCATGTTGCTTAAGGAAACTACCATAGAAGCCTCTGAAGCTAAAAAGGAGATCTTTTTAGTTGTCTAAATGATTATTTAGTGATTTAACAGGAACACTATATCTTCAAAATGGTTTTCACAGCTACACATCAAATGGTCTAATTAATAGGAAAAAAAGCAATAAATAAAACATGCACTAAGTGGCATTTCAAAAGTTACTGACCTTTGCAGTTGTTTGAGGAGACATTCTATATGCTGCAGCCACAGCCACATGATGGGAGCCACAGTTAGAAAGTCAACAAAAAGCTGCGGTTTCCAATCACAGATAGAAACAAGATTAAACTGTATTAAAAAAAAATATGTAGAAACAGCTTCTTCATCTTATTTTTGCTTTTATCCTTTTTCTTTCCCAAATTAGAATGAAAAAGTGGGAATAAAAATATTTAAAACCCAAATCATAAAGTAATCTTCGCTTTGATTGAAATTGTTTACTTAGTTCTAATAACTTTAAAAGTACTGCATTTAACTCAAAGTGAAAATCCAGAAGGTGAATTTAAATCACAAAACTGGAGATTTTTAAAAGAATGTGGAAGGTTCTAAGGTTTTTAAAAAGAAATTAAGTCAAACTACTTTTTTGCAAATGTACTCAGTTCCAGAAAATCAGCCCTTTCTAGCAAATAAAGGTTGTCGAAAATTTTCTAACCTGCTTCAGTTATGTGTTGTGATCTGTAAAAACATCATTTCATTTCAAATCATCGGTATTTCAGCAACGAAAATTTTGAAAAACAGTGTCTTAGTCCAGTCTGTACCACAATACCTATTTTGAGCAACAGAACATGGAGCCATTTTAAAAAAAGGACAATTTTACATGAGGGTCTTTGAAACAGGTTTCAAGTCTTCAGTCTCTACTTTTTAATTCACCTTCACATATGAAAAGCAAGAACAGAGTTATAATTACCTCAAGGCACTTATTTTCAAAGAGTATCTGGTGCATTATATCTGCTCAACAGGAGAGTCTCAAAGAGTGTGGGGAGACAGTGTGAAAAGAAATGTAAGGAACACAAGAAGCTGGGAAAACTGGCATGTGCACGAGCACACGCCGAGAAAGGCAAAGAGACATCTTTCCTATGGTGTCTTTCGAGAATTATGACATCAAATTCTAAAGCACTTTACAAAAATGTGGCAAATTCATCTCAGCTGGTAGCTCTGTTAATGTCAGTGGAGTTACAGTGGGAATGAATTTGTTCCAATGAGAGCATCACAAGGAGTACACTACTGTTAGACTGTTACATTGGTTATTAACTCGCTTTCCTTTCAGTCCTAAAGAGTACAGCTAGAGCTTCATGGATCTATTTTTAAACTATGTAAAGTGTTTGCTGCACAGATCAAAGAAACATGAAACCAAACCATGGCATAGACTGGTGGAAAAATGGGCTATACTGAAAGAAATGTCTTTGAAATATTCTATGGACCCAGCATGAAGCCTGGTTAAAGTTGCATAGCTTTCCATTTGAAAGGTCACATTCAGATTGGCTTATAACTTTGTGAGAGAGTTACTTTTCAAGCTGAAATTGTTCATATTATTCTCAGTGAGACACTTTTTTTTAAGATAATGAGCAAAAAAAGGGGAAGGGATTTTTAAATTTTACTTTTGATTAATTGCCTTCAGTGCATATGAGAGCAGAGATGGAGCAGCTGGTGTGTATCAGTATCAAGAAGGTGAAAAATGTGGTTCTAGCAGATGAGAAACTTGTCTCCCTGAGTGCAGAGAATGACTTGGGAAGCACTAAATGGATTAGGGACAATACTGGGACTGAAGAAGGGAAGAATGGTGACTAAACCTCTGAACTTCTTTCTAAATTTTGCTGGTTTTCCCCTCCAAATGCTCTTGGAATCTCCATTTTCAATCTTTCCACAGTGGATTTTCACTCTTGGAGACTTCTCAGTAGTAGTCTGTGGTGTGCAGTGAGCAGAAAAGCAGTCCCAGGCTGAATGGGGCAAACCAGGGCCCTTTTATGCTCTGTGTGCCCTCAGGATCAGACTTGCACAAAATAACCCCTCATGTCTAGGCACAGAGAGAGGTCACCTTGGCCCTGCTTGGGTGGTTCTGTTTCTGACATGTCAGTTGTAAATTTTGGGCATAGCCCTGGATAAGAGCTCCAAGCTAATACATGAACTACAAGCTGCCCTCACATCTGCTTCCCCTGAAGAGAGGGTTGGTTTTCAAGCTGAGCTCTAGACTGAGCTTGTGGTGGAAAGCACACAGCTCGTGAGGCTCACACAGCCTGTGCCAGACCTTGAGGTGCCAATCGTGCAGGGCTGCATTTTGCTAGAAATTAATTTAAGGAAGGGAGCTTCTCCCCTAGGTCCATGAAGGTTGTGTGATGGACAGTTTCCAGGAAACCCCTGAGGCTGTCTGAAGTGCCAGCCAGGATTTCTGCCATGATTGAGGTGAGGGAGGTGCTTTATCAGCAGCTGTTGGGTGAACTTTTGCACAAACAGAGAAAGGACAAGGGTGCTGATTCAGATACTGTCCTGGCCTTCCATCATCCCAGGGGTTTGTGCTCCTTCCTCCCTGGCCTCCCCCTTCCCTAACCCTGGAGGCACAGCATGCACCTTTGCTGTTCCCAAAGTTGCTCTTCCGTTCCTCATGCTGTTCCTGCAACAGCTGCAAACACCACTTGCTTGTCTCCTGGCGGAGGAACAGAAGATTGTCGCTGTGGACTAACCAGGTGCCTCCTTCATGGCTTTGCTTTGGATGAGCCATCCTGCTCACCCTGCAGTGAGACACAGTCTCAGGCTCACCTCTCTCTTTCCTCTTCTATTTTAGCTTTGTCCTGAGTTAGCTGAAGAAGGGCCCTGATTTCTGCTCCATCCACCTGACAGGAGAGGGACAATCCTCCGCAGGTGCCTTCTCAGCTTTGCCATTTCCTGGTGCTGGAGAGCCCGGCCCCCCTCCTTGCTGCAGCCTTTTTGTGTGCAATAAGGTGCAGCAGTAAACAAAGAATAAGCTTTGTCTGTTCAAACACGTTAATGACCAGCCAGTCAATACTACCCTATTCATTTATTAGAAACTGAGAAAATGCCTGTTACCTTTTGAGACTTGACTGCTGCAGGTGGTGGGTTTGTTTGTTTAGTGTATAAGAATCTATCGATCAGAATATTTAGCCAAAAGTTAGAATGCTTATTGTGAAGTGTTGCTGAGATGTGTGGTTTTACTGGGCTAATCTAAAGCAGAAATTATTAAAGTCAGGTCAATAATATGGATTGCTCCCTTCTTTAACATCTTGCTCAAAGAAATACAAATGAATTTATTTATATCCATTTGTAATATAGATTTCTGCATCCATCTCCAATATATTAATATTTATTCTTGTGGGTGTTCAACTGGTAGGTTTTTCCTTATCATATTTATTGTCATTAAATTTGTTGAATAATTTTGATATATAATTTCATGTGTATATCCTGTGAAATAATTTCATAAAATCAGTATTAAGGCCCTTCCAAAGCTTTGAAAAACATTTAACAGGAAGATATATTATGGGTTCTTGACTCACTAAGCTTGGGAAATATATTTTCATATTTCCCAGCCATATTCCTCCTTTTGCTATCTATCAAAAACAGATTTCCTCCCCTATAGATTTCTAGTTTCCTATGTAAACATGTTTTTCTGCATTAGACCTTCACACTTTGTAAATAATACCCTACTTGTACACTGTGTTTTGTTTGTGACTACAAGCAGGATTCCTGTGCTTCCTTTCTCCAAGTGAAGTAATTTGTACTTTGGTAATTTTATTGACTTCAGTGTATGCAATTTTTGTTTGAATAAGCCTATGGCAGCTTGCCTTTATATTACTGCTCAGTTATAAAGCACTCCAAATGCATTATGAAAACTGAAGGTACAGAAATGAAAGATCGTTTGCAAGGAGAACATATACAAAAGGTCACATTTGATACTCAGATAGGATTAATGTTTCCCTGCACCCCAACTGCTCCTCTTCTGAGCCATGGAGCTGTATTGATAAGCACACTTCTCTTTCTTGATGGTAAAAATGTCCTGCTTTCCAGAATCAATCGAGTACTGCAAAAAACAGTGGGGTCTCCCCAGAGGCATGTCCTCATGTCTAGTTGTTCATATTTGTGTTTTTCGGCTGTCTCACACAAGCGTAGCATCCACATTCAGGCACATTCATCACTGCAGCATTAGGAGGCTTATCACTTGCTGTCATAAGGTGATCCACTGACAGATGCTCTGGCATTTTCATCACCCTCAATACTTTCCATTATATCTCATATGGGTTCTCTGAAGGTAGATGACAAGCACATGTGGAGACAAATTCTTGAAAAACACCAAGTAAACCCCAGTCTTTCTTTACAAGGAGCATTGAATATTTCTAGTTCATTTGAAAATGGTTTGTGCTTTCTGAAGAATTGGAGTTTATTTTGGGAGGGGGTAGATTGTAGTGGTAGTCAAGGCTCTTATCCATATGTATGAAGTAATTATGGTCCTTTTAGAGAATTTTAATTCATCACACTATATTTATTACAACTCACCAATCTCAAGGCACTGTTAAACATATGCAACAAATTTCACACATGCAACCATTTTTTATGTAATTAAAACTCATCACAGAGAGCTGAAGGATTATATGTCCAAGGTTCTACCATAAACTAGAAAGCCTCTGTCGGGATATCAATTGTACTCTGTATGATATTGCTAATAAATGTATTCTTTTTTTTCCTCAGAGCACTAGACAGCCAGACTAGAGTGGTCTGAAGGGGCAAACTCTGCAAAATAATAATGTAGCATTAGAAAGGGTATTTCTGCCTCTTTTCTTTGTAATAACCTTTCTTGGTCAAAGCTAGCAGAAGAAAAAAAACACTTGTACTGTTATTTGCCTTTTTCTTTTTTTTTGAAGCTTGAACTATTTGCAGTATCTCCGTTATTTTCCTCTTCTGAAAGGAGGGCACAGAAAAGTATGTTTATTATGCTTTCTGTCCTAATTTAACCACAGGGCTTGAGGTTTAATATCTCAGCACTTCACAAGTCTCATGCTTACAACATCTATGAGGTAGTGAAGTTGTAGATATTGCAGTTTTAGGTGTTGTATGATTTTTTTCAAGGCTGAAAGAGTTTAGCAAGTCCTTGAAATTTTACAGCATACATTCTAATGTAGACATATCCTTCCTTCATGTACAAGAGCAACATCAATTATCTCTATAGAAATAGTCACTGAAAATCAGAATATAACATAATATTATGTATATGCTTCTGTAGAAGTGAATCTGGTACCTGATTTGCTTGTGAACCACCATAACTATCCCACATCCTCCATGGTGTTGAAAGGGAGGTTGTTTTTATGTTTGTGCATTGCTCTTGCCTTTCAGTGTGAGGATGTTTGGTGAACACGATCTTCAGGCAATATAGGACAGCGATGTCAACACCTGTGTCCTAAGCCAGCATGTGAAAAAGTGCAGAGAGAACAATGTTCACAAGCTGTGAACAGGAAAGCAACTATCTGGGTGGAAGTGTAAAGCATGTCTTTTCTAATTAGATCAGAGTTGAATGGTTTGCAAAGGTCCCAAGACCACTTTTGCACTTGTAGCTGGTCACTGACATTGTGTATGGAATGTCTGGCACCATTTTTATTTCAGGCTGTAAGACAATAGTTGCTGCAGATAAGCATTTTTGTGGATATTGTTTCCTGCTTTGAACCTCAAAAAAATAAGGTCCTGGGGTAAGAGCTTAAAATAATTCTTTGTCCTTTTCCTATTAAAAACCTGTGTATTTTAACATATGTTGTGTATAGAAAGATATTTTTTATCTAATTTTTTGGGCAGGGAAGAGATGTTTGCTTTCATCGAGGCTTAGCTCTATGAGTTTTCATACTGTTACTTGCTGTTCATTATTTTGAAGAATAGTGGAAGTAAACACTTTCAGACAATTCATGGAGATCATAACCAAGGCTTCTGTATGTTCCTTCCCCATTTCTTTTCTCAAAGACTCCACAAGATAGGCAAGAACCCAGCTTCTGAAATTTAGATTTATCACCAAGATGCCTGATCAATATATCCTTGATCTCAGTAGGACTCTCCCCCAGGAGTTGAACTAGGTGCAGATTTATTTAGAACAAAGCAGCCAGTGTGTGGGTGTTCCCAGATGACTTTCTGAGCCCTGCACATTTGTGGGCATTAACTTACAGACTACCTAGCTCAACAGATCTCTTTCTCCATTGTTATTTCAATGTATCAAGGCATAAGATCAAGGCAGTCCAGATATGTCATATTATATATTCTCTTCTCATTGTATTGTCTTGTTTTTCTGGTACTTCTTCTGGGCTAGTTGCATTTGTTCGTTTGTTTGCCTTTATGCAGTTTTGTTCTAACATTTGAATTGACTCAGCAACATATACCTATTCAAAAGACTGTTTTGAAAGTAAGAATGTTGACCTGAAAAAAACCTACCAAATATTCCAGGTAAAATTTGCCCTTTTTAATTATAACCTCTCAGGTAGACCTGTAAGGTGTATATAAATTTTTGATATTCACAACAATGATAAGCTTGTTCATGAATTCTGTTAGTACAGTTGCTCTCTGCACTTAGGGGGAAAAAAAATGCAGATTCCAGTCTTTAGCATAACCAATTTATACAAGTCTAGTGAGCAGTGATATAAATAACAGCACTGATGTCTTCAAGCATCAACTGATGTTTGCTAGACTTGACAGGTTCTAGTAATTGGAGAACCTGTGATTGACTTAGCACTGCCTGTGGTGCTGCATACTGCTGTAGAGAGAAACTTGCTCTGTGTCTGTGGAGAGGGGTAGGGGAGTCTGACAGAAAAGACCAGAAATTATTTTATTAATCTCAAATGTCAGAACCCCAGAGACTTTAATCATTACTCTTTTTAAGGTCCATTTATTATTACTGATTTTTCTGTCTGTATTTCCCAAAATTCAGAATGAAATAAAAAAAAGATAATTGGTTTTCTACTGATAGCTTCTTCTCTGCCCATTGTTCAATAACTGATGGGTACTTTTGGAGTTGTAGTGCTCTTTGGGACCTGAAAAGTTTACACAGCACATGGATAACTACCACGATGCTTTTGCATCCCTGGAGAACATTTCTGTAAACCTTTAGAATTGGCTATACAGCCGTGGTTCAGAGTGTTTGTCACAAAGCAGCATTTAAAGGACTCATTTGACTTTATAATGTCTAATTTGTGCATGTTTTTATTAGAAGGAGAATGTTTGAAATGAGCACAAGGGCAAAATAAGACATAAATTAGGACAGTGACTACTCATAATACTCCAAAATTCCCCTTACTCTTCCATATTTTTCTGACACATCATCTCTCCCAGATGCAGTGAGAGTGAAGCACCAGCTATGCATGTCAGCAACAGTGTCTTAAAATCCTGTTAAATGCTCTCAAATAGGAAACTTTTTGTGTTTATAACTGGCAGAGCAGGGGAGGAGAGCGGTGTGACCCCCTTCTGTCTGCTGCTCCTGTGGCACTAATTTCAATCTGCTGACTGATTGGCAAGTGGCAAACCTGTTAGCAAGAGCTGTTTACTGTGGGATCTGAGACAAGGTTGTTTAATAGTGGTGAGCTCTAAAAATGGACTTCAGCATTCTGGGAGAGTTTGGCTTGAATATTCACTTCAGTCCTTTATATTAATGGAGGTTTTCAGAAACAGATTACACACGAATGTATTGGGAATAGTAAATCACAGAATCAAAGAATCACAGAATCATGGAGCTGTTTGGGTTTTAAGGGACAGTCACCTAACTCAACTCCTTTGCCATGAGTACAGACAGCTTCAATCTGACAAGGTTGCTCAAATGCTCCTCTCAAGCTGAACAGCCCAAATTCTCTCAGTCTGTCCTCATAAGAGAGATGCTCCAGCCCTGTGAGCATCTTTGTGTCCTCCTTTGAGCACACTCCGACAGGTCCATCTCCTTCTTGGGTTGTGGGCTCGAAGCTGATGCAGCACTCCAGGTGGGGTCTCATGAGAGCAGAGCAGAGGGGCAGAATCCTCTCTCTCAGCCTGTTGGCCACACTGCTTCTGATGCAGCCCTGGACACGTTTGGCTTTCGGGGCTGCAAGGGCACATTGCCAGGTCACGCTGACCAGCAGCACCCAAATCCTTCTCCTCACGGACGCTCTCAATCCATTCACTGCCCAGACTGTTTTTGTGCTTGGGATTGCCCTGATTCAGGTGCAGGATCTTGTGCTTGGTGTTACTGAACTTCATGAGGTTCCCACAGTCCCACCTCTCCAGCCTGTCCAGGTCCCTCAGGGTGGCATCCCTTCCCTTCAGCATGTCACTGTCACCACGCAGCTCAGTGGCATCAGCAAACCTGCTGAGGGTGCCTCAGTGCCACCATGCCTGTCACTGACAAAGATGTTGAACAGCTCCAGTCCCAGTGCAGACCCCTGCAGATGATATCCCTCACTGGTGTCCGCTTGGACATTGAGCCACTGACCACAATTCTTCGGGTGCCACCATTCAGCCAATTCCTCATTCACCTGCCTGTCAGGTCTGCCTGTCAAACCCAAGTTTCTTCAATTTAGAGATAGGATCTTGTGCAAGACAGTGTCAAATGCCTTGCACAAGTTCAGGTAGACGGTGTCAAGATGCCCTTCCCAGTGCTGTAAGCCCCTCGCAGAAGGACACCATATTAGTCAGGCATGATTTGTCCCCACTGAGGCCTTTTTGGCTGTGATCAGTCGCTGCCTTATTTCACATGTGCCTTAGCATAGTTTCCAGGAGAATGAGCTCCATGATCCTGCTCCATGATCTTGCTGGGTGTGGAGGTGAGATTGTCTGGCCTGTATTTCCAGAGTTTTCTCAAGTACAGCAAAGCCTGTTTGTGAGAAAAGAGTGATGAAAAAATAGGTGATGCCTACATGTACCTTCCACACTTATTTTACAGGTTTGGGGTGATAAACAGAGCTAAACCACAAGGTTCCATAAAGATGCAAAAAGTAATGACGCTTTGAACTAAAGGGTAGATAATAAATCCGTTCCTATGGTCCCATCCCATTCTGTCAAATCAGGTTTTGTAAATAATATCCCTACTAATAGATTGAAGCCTTTCATCTGGGCTTGCTGGACCTAGATAAAACATGATTAATCTATCAAATAATCATGGCCTGTTCTTCCTAATGTCTACATTTCCTGGTATCTTTAGCTCTGGGTCTGCTCTGAGCAACCAAAAATGATCTTTTTACATATTCACTTCTGAATTAACATTTTCATGACACAGGAAACTAAAATGTTTTGGCCAGGCTCTCTTGCTGCTTTAGTTGCTTCCAACACTAAACATTTTGGCTGGAGAGGCTCATGTTCAATTTTCCATGAGACTCAATATCATATCTTCTCCCAGGAAGGGCAACTATGATGGCATTCATATGCCCAGAGCTCAGGTTTTGTATTTGCTGATCACAATATATTATTACAATTATTTTCCTTTTTCGGTTTTTTGGGGGTTTTTTTGTTGTTTTTTTTTTTCTGTTATACACCATGTAATAGGCTACTCAACACATTACTTCATACATCCAACATTATCTCAACAGTATAAAATGAACTGGAAACAATAAGAGAGAAGAGACAACTCTTCTTCATAGGATTTTGCTGACTTATTTTTAACTTTGTAAAATGACCATCTACCATGACAACAGACGCTTTAGAGAGGAGTATAATAATAAAAATCACTGTTAATGTAATTCAGCTATATCTCATTATTGTGAGCACTAAAAAGAAGAGGCTACAAGAAAAAGCTGGGTTATATTGATTTATGGCTGTCCTCATTCAACAGAACTCTCCTTTGAGAAAGCACTCAGGCAAAATTAAATTGCTTAAGTATTTATGCAAAAGAAGAAATACCTGAAAGAGATAAAGCAGTTGTTTTCAGTGTGTCTTTTTCTACTAAAGTTTTAGAGTGATTACCCTAATTGGAACTGTTAAGAGTAGAATGAGATGCCAGCTGTTGGAGAAAGGGATAATGGAAAAGGCTTTGTAAAAGAAGTCTGCAAGATCAAACCTTTTGAAGGAAAAATTATAATTTATCTGATGAGTCTCCAGTTTGGCTGAACTAAAAATACAAAGAGATGAATGTTTTGGTTTGGATTTTCTTAGCTGTTGTTGTCATTGTTGGGTCTGTTTCTTTTTTCCTATTATTCGTTTGTAATACACTTTGACTTGCAGGAAAAACAAACCTGGTTTTTTTGCAAAACAAGAGCTCCATTGGGGATGCTGCAAGGGTGACTCACTGAGTGTGATATGTTTGCCCATGCCGAAGGTGAACATGCAAATACCCAGAGCAGCCAGAGGAACAAAAAGGATACCTCTCTGTGGCCCCTTTTCTATCAGGACAAAACTACTTCAGGAAGCTCTCACCAAGTGTAAACATTTTTCTCACATTTTCCTTGCCTCCTTGCTGTGAATGCTGTATGTCCTCCCTTAAGCTTCCTGAAGGTATCATGACTGTGGCAATCCATTTTTCCTCCTTGCTCTGTGTTTGCAGTGTGTGATGCCACCAAGCCAAATGAAGGGAGAAAAAGTGGGGTGAGGAAGGCCAAGGAATACTAGCAAAAAAGGAAGAAGCAAATAAAGCTTCTCTATATAAAATAATACAGCAAATAAAAAGCTAAATAAATTCTGTGCAAACGCAATTAGTCTTCCCACAGTATTGCTTGTGTTCCGGCATACCCAAGAATGATACAGGGATTGCTGAAGGATGAAGAGAAGTCTGTTGGTTATTCTTTCCATGGCATCTTTTGGGAGCAAATGGTCTGATACTGCGCCTCTTTCATTCATCTCAGTTGTGACAGCATTCTCTGTTTAAGAGCAGAAGACTAAAATGTTACTGACATCCCTACTGTGGCTAGTGCAGTAACACCAATGAAACCATCAGGCACAGACACATCTGAAAGTGCTAAAGGTGAAATAAGTCCCTTCCCTGGCATCTTTATTTCTGAAAATACACTGCGGGACTTTGACCAGTTCTTTATGGACTAACCTTTGTACAAGCATCATCATAAATGTATTGAAAAATATAGAATATTTATAAATCACATTTTGAATTAAAACTTTCTTTTGGTAACCAGTTAGTGATAAGGGTCATGCTAATTTCTGAAGAAAAAAGAGACAAGACATATCAAGAGATAATGGAATGCAGTTTGTTTTATTTCTATTGAAAATATTTGGCAGGATCATCTAACAGCATTTTAGGGGCCTTCAGATACCTTAAAGCCATTAGCGGCTGGCGTACATACTGCATCATCTACATGAAGCACATGCTTTCCGGAGACAGCTAGAGACACCACAGGACATTGGAAGTGTTTGCTGTTGTCCATTGTCCTGCACAACATCCTTGTCACTAAAGGGAGAGACATGGATTGACAGATGGACCATTCAGTGGATAAGGAATAGCTTGGATGAACACACTCAGAAGAGTTGCAGCCTTTTTGGAAGTCCCTTTTGGTGCTTGGGCCTCCCACTGCCTTCCAGAAACATTTAGCTCTCCCTCAGTACCTGTTTTGTCACTATCATTTCCAGGTATAAGACTCAGAGCTACTGGCTTTAAAAAAAATCAGAACCCACATGTGGCTATTTGCATGTTGGTGCTTTGGCTTCAAACAGCTCATGAGTTTAACAGTGTCAAGTTTAATGGCAAACACTGGCCTCACACTGGCTCCTGAAGACAGATTTCTGCACCTTACACCTTATTTCAAACTCCCATGGATGTTTGAATGATGTGTATGTAAAGGACATACGATTTGATGCTCCTATTCAGGGAGAAGACTGTCAGGTAGCCATTAGCTCATGCTCGCTCTTTGTTGTTTATTACACATTGAAAGATTCAGGTTTAAACTTAGTGTGTGCAAAAACTGTGCAATGAAATTGTATATGGAATCTTTAGTTTCATTTTATAGGGTTGGGGTTTTTTTACTAAATTTAGATTTGGTTTTGGCAAGTCAGATGTAATGTGTATCTTTCACACCCACTGTGAGGGGGATTTCACTTCTAGCATACCTTAACAAGAAATGGCTACATAGAACCCACATTAAATGTGTGACACAGAAATCACCTTCTTACCTAATTGTATGGACTCACAAGAAAAGGTTCTAGGTATCAGAAATTCTGCCTATTCAGCTGAAAAATCTGAGGCAAAAGAGATGGTGAAATTTGCAGCACACTGAGTGTAAAAAGGCTTACCAATGCTGCCAGGTATATCAGTTTCCCTTACAAAAAATCCATTGCTACCAAGGGTTTTAAAACATGCTTCTAACAATCTATTCCTCCCAGCACAACTCAGCAAGTAAGTCTGAAGCAGAGAGCATATGTTTTTTTTTTTAATTTCCCTGCACTGTAATCAGAACAAGTCATTTTGGTCCACATCTGATACAGAGTGGGTAGGGACATGTAAGGTTTTCTTATTCTATCATTTGCAGATTTTTTTTTTTTCAGTTTAAACTATTCAACCTCATTAGTTTGTGGTCTTTCATATTTAAAGATCTGTGAATATATTTCAGTCAGGATTTTTCCCATTATGCTAAATGCTAGATAATGGTAATGGCTACTGTCTCCAAAGAGCTTACAAGTTTAGGCTCAAGTCATGCAGATTTTCTGCACACACCAAATTATAGACAGGACTGCTGACACTGAATATTAGTAAGGTTTCTCAGCAGCTTTCATCTAAAGATTTTGTTTACAGAATCTGGCCGAAAACTTTGCCAAAATTTAACTAGTTTAAATGAAGTGAATATATTTAGTTGCCCAAATTTCACTAGTTTAAGTGAAATTTATGCATTTAGTTGCTCTGGAATTAAAACAGATAGGGGTGGATATGCTTTTCTCGCTTATTTGCAAAAAAAGTTTGCGACCTTTTCAGCTATTTAAAAAAATGTAAAACACTCTGCTAGTCTAGTGTTTTCCATCCAGCACTTACTCTTTTTGCAGTTATCGCGATACCAGAACTGCATCTTCTACCACCACAACAGAAATCCACAAGTCAGCAATCAGCTTGGGGAAAAAAATGAGTGTTCACCACAGATATACTGAAGCTTCCCTACAAATAACTCTGATGGCTCTGAGCACACTGAGGAGGTGAAGGATTCACTGAAATTATGGCAATTTTCCCTCTAAAGTCATCCAGAGGAAATGGCTGCAGGGTTATTTTGTCTTATGAGTCTTCAATGATTCTTCAGCTGCACAAACTAGAAAACACAAAGGACAGCAGCAGAAAAACAGCAAAAGTACAATAAGGCAAAGAGAGTAGACTGAGACAAAGAATCAGTCTGGGGACACTATGATTAGAGGATTCAGCCTTGATAAGAGGAAGACAGGTATAGCAACAGTGGAGATAACATACAAGAGTGGAGAGGGTGATATAAAAGAAAGGAGAAAAAGAGATTGAAGTTGAGTTGAGAAAGGAAAATAAGTGAAACTGGCCAGTGCAACAGGACATAAAACACGTCATGATAGGTATGTGGGGAAAGGTCTGGAGGTTGCTGGGATATATTTTAAAAGCAAGTATCATCTGAAGAAGGTGACAAAGTACCACTGCAGAACTGATCACTCAAAAGTTAGGAATACTAGAATTCATTTTGCTTAAGTGGAACAGAAATGTACTGTAAAATGCAAAATGTCTTGAAAATAAAACATCTGGGACATTTTTAATGGCTTTCAAAAACTTATTCAATGCTGGATCTTACTGACTGGCATTAGATAAGAATAGTACCATCTCTTCTCCCATAGGAATATCAAGAAGAACAGTTAACATTTTCAGAGTGTTCAAATACTACAAGGGCATGTGTAAAAGATAAATGAGGAAATTGTTCATTCTGTCACTAAAGAGCAGATTTCATGTTCCAAATTTATTTCCTTGGATCCAGAACCTTTGATGTTCCTGAAAACCCGATGTGAAACCCCATGGTATCTTTAGGAGTATAAATACCATGGAATATTCAAGATAGATTTTTGTACCATCTTCCGTGCAAACATCTAAACACATGTTTGAGTTTCTTTAACAAGGCAACCAGCTGCTGCACCTCAGCACAAAGCAAAGTGGGCAGTGAGGACTCGTATAAGAATAAATGATGGTACCAAAAAGGCGATATGAACTCACCCTCAGTACCACACATAAGGGGAACCTTGCACTTTCTTCTGCTGCTGTGGTGATAAACACAGGCAGAGGCCCCTAAATAAAAAATCTTGTGAGTAAGATAAACACTTTAGGGGGATGTAACATAATTTCCCACTAGCAACACTGAATAAGAAATTAACAGTCTGAGAACAGAGACAAAACTGCATATTTCATCTGCTAATGGAGGTTCTTTTTCTGCACTCATTAACACAGCTGAATGACACATAGAGGATTTCATCATCAATCAATTGTTTGTGAATAATCTTCATACTCACTCTCCAATTTGCTGAAGAATTACTTTGAAAGAAAAGAATTGAATTACTATTATTAATGAAAGTTCAGTTACAAAAAAAAGAAAAAAAAGAAAAAAATCAATGCCTCACTGTATTACACATAAAGAGCTAGCATGAAGATAGTATTTATCCAGAGAGTCACAAATTTGAGAGTTGGATAATGTGCAACAGGTGAATAAACAAAGAAAAAGGTACAGAAGGCAACAAGAAGGGTTTGAAGAATGTTAACAAATACAGATGTGAATGTGTAGTATTCAAATAACTGCAAACAGCAAATACCTGTGAGAATTCTGCAATTTCCTCATAATTAATAGAAAGAGGGAGGAGGGAAGTCATATAAAGATTATCCAAGTTAAACCTACTTGCCATTTTCTGGTGAGAAAAAAAATAATTGATTTGCAGCAAGCACAGCTGAATTCATGTCATACTCTTCTTATTTTGGCACAATTCGTGGCACTGAGTGCCAGAAGTGATCAACAGGCCATCTAGTCCAATCTCCAGCCCACCACATGCCAGCTAACTTCCCTCGGTTACCCTTGCACTGAGTTCACAGTCTTGCTTTCAGCAAATCATAACCTCAGGAAAGTATCCTGTCTTAATTTGAAGATTTCAAGGAGCATAGGCTTCATCAATTCCCTTGGAGATTTTTCCCATTAGTTAATAAGAGAGATTTACCTCCTAATGTCTAAACTGAAAATGTCAATTCTTTGCTTTCACCTTGCTGATTCTTCTTCTATTTTTAAAGTTATTTTGAACTACAAGGTACTCTCTATCTACTGAAAATATTTCTACTCTGTAATTACATCTATCTTTGGTCATGGTTCCAATAAACTAAATAGATTTAAAAAGCATTTCCTTTTGCATTTTCTCTAATTCAAAAACAGATAGTTAGCTGTTTCTACCATCTCTGCAATTTTCCAATACCCCTTTTAAAATAGGAGACAGGGCAAGATTCATCTCCAGCTAAATGTAAGTGACTTATTTTTATAAATATCTAGCACAATTTGTGATATCCACAGGCATTTAAGGCATAACACGGTGCAGGAAGAGGACTTTCAAACAACTTGTGGCCCTTCTGACAGGAAATTCAGGTCCAGGTAGGTTATCCTAGAGCATCACAAATGGTAATAGACACTAAAGTCAGGGCAAAGGAATCAGACCACATGTTCCAGACTTAGTCAATTTAATTTCATAATCTCACGTGCACGTGTAAAATACATTTTACATGTGCACATGTATTTCACATACCCATTTAAACTCCTTTTAAAATCAATAACAATCTGGTCAAGGTAGTCAGCAGCACTTTGAGAAAAAGTCAGCTAATTGAAAATAGGTGAGATGAATCACTGCTTAGATTAATGACTATTGAATAGGGTCTCAAAAGAAGAGCTCACTGACACTTATTGCCACTTAAGACATCCTGGGGTATCTCCCTTGGCCTCCAGCTGCCAAATCAGGCAGGCAAGAGACCTCCACCATCGTGCATCAGCTGTGTGTGGATGTCTTGGATATCCTAAGGCATCTCAAGCAGTACAAGACAAATACGTTTCATCAACTGACTGAGGCCTTTTCTCAAAGCACAAAACCAGAGCAATGCTCCAGTCCTGGTAATGTTTGTACTACATACACTTCTGAGCACGTCCCCTATTGAATTGCTCCTACTCACACTCTGGAAAATACTGGAGCTCTTTGTGCCACAGCATTCCACTGAGATAAAAATGCTTATTTCCTATAGTCCTAAAAGCCTTCCAGGACGTGTATGGAAAGCACCTCAACTTTCATAAGGGCCATATTCCTTTTATAGCCAGTGGAGAGAAATTAGCATTTCTACAGCGTGAGTCATCTGGGCTGCTTAGAGATCTACCTTGAGATGAATTGTAGCAAAGTGCTTGTTTCTTCAAAGGACAGGAAAAAGAAATTAGATTATTATCTCAGATCTAAATATCTAAGCTGTAGAGATCTAATATTTTGTGTGATTACTATGACCTTTATGGTCCAAGATATAGTCTTGCCTTACAGAATTAAACACTTATCTGCGAAACTGTTGAGTAAGTCAGTGTTGTGCTTCTTCACAACTCTCATTGATAGGTGTCTTTGATATCTTCCAGGCTATATCATTTTTTTAAAATGTATTGGATGAAAATTACCCAAATGTTACGCTGGAGAGGAATTCAGGATGCCAGTTTTCTCAGAGGACAGGGAAGGGGGAAAGAAACCTCTGTTTGTACCATACAAAAGCAGCTGGTTTTCCTCCATTCCACAAGCATATATGTCTGACCTTGAAGAGTGAATATTGTAAAGTCTGGCAATCATATCTGCACTCCCTAAAAAATCCCAAAGAATTTCTAACATGGGAACCACATGGAACTTTGCTTTTACTTGACAGCACTTTACTGTGTATTGCTTAGGTTAAAGGCAGTGCTGAACAGCAGCATGGCTCTCTGACACTTGAAAGACTGTTCTGCCTTCAGCATACATTACATTACATCTATAATCCTCATTATTGTCAGTGGAAGCCAAGGATGCAAAATGGACACCTTGGGAAGCACCACTAAGGCCAGACTTCATAGGGATGAGATGCAGGATGACAAAAGTCACTCATAGAGGCAGGAGGGACTTCAGGAGACAAATATCAGTTGCCCATTTTTATGTTGATCTGCATTTCCTGAGCATAAACCTGTGAAATACAAGTTTCTTTTAACACCAAATAGAGCTGAGAGCAGTCAGAAGCTTGCAGAATTGAACCATCTGATTTTTCTCTGTGTCTGCTACATAGCATATGACTGAAAGCATGGATTTGTTTGGTTTTCAGAAACCATGTGTATGGAAAATAATTGTAAAGTGTTTTTTCTCTCTCTTAGACCAACTTGCTGTCTAAACCTGGCTCATATTATTGTTCCACAGTCCAACATGCAAGTACATATGTAACATCTATAAAAACAATGCTTGAAAATATCCAAGGAAAACACGGTACAGTGACTAAAGGTTTGTCCCCAAGTATCTTTAGCAGATTCTAAAACGTAAATAGTCTTCCACCTATACATTGTGTCAGTTACAAATCAAGCAGGTAAACATCTAACCTTGTACTTGCAGCTTCAGAAAACATCTTTTCTTTCTCTTCTGCTGTCAGTGAGGCTCTTCCTTCTGCCACCCCAGCAGCTTCTGCCATTGCTATTTCTGCTTCTCCATACTTCTTCCACTCTGCCCTGTCTTACTGTCCCTGTGCTGCAGAGGTCAAGCAATGCAAGTATCTTTTCATTAGATAACCTAATATGTATTTTCTAACTTCTGAGAGGTTAATTTTTTTTTAGTATTTCAAAATAGCTAACACTTTATAATCAGATTAACACCATCCCTAGACAGGCGAATAAGAAAATGGCATTTTGTTTGTAAGGGCAGAGTTCCCAGCTGATAGTTATTGTAACTATACTTATGTGGTCACATCTGTGGTACCTAAATTTTTTGTTCAGCAAAAAAGTTGTAGAACAGAGTGTAACATCATGCAAACTAAAAATCAGATTATGAAAAACCTAATTTTTGGAGTCAAGGTAGTATTAGCAGACCCTTGGTCTTTCCTGTTTGCCTCTCTAAATTTTTATATGACTGGAATTCAAGGAATTTGGATTATATTTCCTCCAGGATTTCCTGACATCTGTCAGCTTGGTTGCAGCACCAGCTCCAGGAAATGTGCAGGCTCTCACAGCCTGTCTTGTGCATGCACACTGCAAATTTAGGGAACAGATGCAGAGAGGGAGACTTTGGCCTCCCTGCTCCTAAATTCTGCTCCTGAAATTCAGCAAATCTGAAGTCTTAAGAACACGTCAGACTTGCAATATCTGCAAGATGTTCAGTTCAGTGAGAGTGTAGAGTGCAAGCCCTCTGCTCCTTCCAAATATGCACAGGTTTATGCTTGGTAAATCCCATGCAAAAATATTGACACCATTTGATCAGGGAATTGATTTTAAAATAATTTGTGGTCACGAAATCCTCCCATATATATTGGTCGCTTTTACACTTCTACCTCAGCAGAGGCAATAAAGGTAGGACACCATATTTTCTTGCTGGAACATAAGGGGTCTGGAGGAAATCCTAATTCATACAGGACAGAAGACTAAAGCAATATAATGTCTTTTTCTTTCATGGAAATGCCAAAGTATACTAAGCAACACTTCTTTTCCAACTCACAATCAATGAGTTGAGACTAGCTGATCTCTAGTTGAATTAACAAGCCCTGTGAGCAGGCAGGGCTGTCAGCTCAGGTTCAGCACAGCACGAGGGTGGCTCAATCCTACTGGTAGATAGAAGTCCAGACGTTAAAAAAGTGTGGTTTCATCAGTTCTAGTCATAGACTTTGGAGACAAAAACCACACAGCTCAGCTTTCACCCCCTCCTCGTGGCTTTCCCCTCTAAAATGCCGTTCTCTTTACCTGTGAATTTACAAGCAAGGGCAGCCTGCACACTGTCAGCCTGAGTTACCTTGGCTGCTCTGCTGTCTGACAGAGTTTGTTGTTCCAGGTGGTCACTCCTCCTGCCTGCAGCTGGGTTTTACTGTCCAAAGGGTCTGTACAGCACTTCGTGTTTAACACAGAACATTTGACATGTCGACAGCATTTAGCAATGTCTGCGATTATCTGTGGATTCGAGACCCCTGAGCAGGAAGCTCTTAGCACCCTTCAACAGAAGGGTTTTTCTATTTGCACAAAAGGGGTCACATCCCTTTACAGTGATCCCAACACAATTAGAGGGCTCTACCACAACAGGAGGGCCACAAGGGATGACGAACCTCTCCTGTGAAGACAACCTGAGAGAGCTGGGGTTCTTCAGCCTGGAAAAGAGAAGGCTTTGGGGATACTTCATTGCAGCCTTTCAATACCTTAAAGGGGCTTATAAAAAGGAGGGAGAGGGACTTTTTATACAGGCAGTGACAGGACAAGGGTTAATGTTTTAAATGGAAAGAGGGTAGGTTTAGATTAGATGTTGGGAAGAAACTCCACTGTAAGAGTGGTGAGGCACTGGCAAAGGTTGCCCAGAGAAGCTGTGGATGTCCCATCCCTGGAAGTGTTCAAGGACAGGCTGGGTGGAGCTCTGAGCAACCTGGTCCAGTGAAGATGATCCCTGTCCATGGCAGGGGGGTTGGACCTAAATGATCTTTAAAGTTCCCTTCCAACCCAAGGGCATTCTATGATTCTAAGAGCCTTAATTGTTTGCAGATGCTATTTTTGAGTGGGAATAACAGCATTGGGATGCATGTAGAACATTAGAAATCTATTTAATTGCTAGGAGGTTCATTCAGTAGCTCACAGAATGGTGTCCAGAGCTATATGAGATGCTGTAATGCTACACACAACCTCCATTGCCATACCAGGAGGGCACATGGTTTCCCATAAGTCCTGTGTGAAACCTGCCAGCCCTGTTGTAATGCCTGACACAGTCCAGCTCATTGCAAATTACACTGGACTCCTAAGCATGGACCGAAGAGGCACGAAAATATCTTCAAAACTGTGCACAGATTTTAAAATGTACTTGCAAGAAGTGTCTATTCATTGCTGATCTAAACACAGAGAACACATGTATTCAGCTACAGTCATGAGATGCTTGTGAATTTGGTCAGTGGAAATGCTAAGATAATATTTCTCAGGGCCTCCTGTCCTGCTTCCTTCTCTTTTCAAGGATTTAGTGTTTAGTATTTGTGCTATCCCAAATGAAACGATAACGGTGCTAAAACACCTCCATGAACTGTCTCAAAGCTCTTTTTGATAGGATTTCATTTTCCCAGTCTCAATGGATCCGCTTCCAAATTCTCCACAAGGAACG
Source organism: Origma solitaria (assembly GCA_013397895.1). Classification (NCBI taxonomy): domain Eukaryota; kingdom Metazoa; phylum Chordata; class Aves; order Passeriformes; family Acanthizidae; genus Origma; species Origma solitaria. The sequence goes on along the minus strand of VZRL01003893.1, from coordinate 977,258 downwards.
CCAGCTTCTTGAAGAAGAGAAAAAAAAAAGGGGGAGCTGAACAATCTCCCTTTAATCTGCAGTTTGCTGAATCCTCTTTTCCTCTTATTCTCTTTCAATTGGGCAGGGGCACCTGCTGTCAGAATCCCATAAATCAGCCAAGTCCCCAGAAAACAATCTTTACAGTAGGTCTCTGTGCTCATAAGAACTTCAGTATGGCTGTACAACCTATTTATACACCACGAGTCATCTCCCACTGGCTCTCAAATAGACTCTAAAGGGTCCTGCCATGTCACTTTACCACCACAGAAATCACCTCTGCAGCTAACAATAATTAATGAAACCACACAGGGTAAAATTAATCTCAGCTATTTTTGGTCATCTAAAGATTAGACTTCTCTGTTAAGAAGAAAAGCCTGTCTCTGCAGCCCAAATAGTCATCTTCTAAAGAAAATTCATGTCACCTAACAGCAATATAGACTGACATGCCCTCTGGACAAACTTCTCTTTCTCCTATGACTGTCTGAGAGACAAACTCACATGCTAGAGTTTTTAAAAGTATAGGATAAAAGAGATGAATCACATGTGGTTTGACAAATTTCAAACTTTTGGCCCAGTTGACCAAGTTTGTCACTCGACTGAACTACCAAAAAGAAACAAATAATTATAATGTGATTTATTTCATCTCACTTTAGATATCTAACAGTCAAAGCAGTTCAGATCCTCTTGCCATCAGAGACAAAGAAATGCCTTAATCATCCCAAGGGCTGATGGCTGATTTTCTTATGTGTATTAACCAAGGAAAGCATCAGGCAGTGTGGTTTCATTTTTCCTTTTTAGTTATCTGAAGTAGACTAAACCAGTCCTCCCTCTTATGACTTCCCTGCAGTGTCTTATCTTATGTACACTATAAATTTCTGCAATGTAAGTTTATAGATAAACTAATACCTTGTTAGCACTGTTACCATTTTTTTCCCAGTGCATCTTCTCATGACAGGACAAAGTTCACTGTTTAGCACCAAAAAGTCCACTGCTGATCGGCTGTATTCCTTTTTTTTATACCAACCATCAGCCTGCTTTTAGCAAAAAATGCCTTAAATACTAGAATCAGTATGTTTATTCTTGAAAGATGATGTCCAAATAATGTAGATATTTATTATATTGAGGTATGTGGAATTTCTGATTTTGCTTACCCCTAGCAGCTGCATCAAATGGTTGAACGTTGGGACATTTTAAGACCTGACATGACCAAGGACTGACCTGTCTCCAGTTTCTAAACCACTTTATATGTTAGAAAGCACATATCCCAACAGAGAAAAGCAATATCTTCCAAATAAATGAGCAAGATGGAAAGTACAGTCATGTCATTTCTAAGTGATACATTGCTCACTGTCACCATTTCAGGAACAACAAGCCTGATTTGAAAGTGAATGTCCTCTATCCCTCCTCAGTGAAAGAAAATCAATTTGTCTGTGTCCGCTCCTAATTAATTGTTCTCAGGAGGATCTGGAACATAATCCACTTTGAGGCTAGGTTTGCTTTCCCTTCCCTCCTTACATTTTCCCAGCTTGTTCTTATTTTCCCCACCTGTTCTTATTTGTAGGGCTGTAGGGCTAAGGCAATGTGCAAAATACATCAGTGCTGCTCTTAACCAGCAATACCATTGTTCAGAAATCTTAACAACTTCTAGCACATTAGAAATAAAACTCCAGCGCTTACCATCCCTGGTGTATTTTGTCCATATGTCAACTTCTTTCTGCGTTTCAACTCATGGGGGATTTCTTACCATAACCAGCCACTGTTGCCAAGACTGAAGCATTTGGGCTCAAATATAATGCACTTGGACTGTAAAGAAATATGCAGGAGACAGATGGCAGGAGATGAGATTTTATTACTGTGATGCTTCTCTTTTTAGATTAAATCCCAGAATACATACTGTTGAATTTACCCTGCCATTTGTGGTTAGAAAGAAGGAACAACCACTGGACGGCACATCAAAGGAGATAGCTTTTTTTATGTGGCAAAACACAGGGCACTTCCAAACACTGTCCCATGACATGAATAAAATGGATTAAAATCACACAAATCAAGAGCTGAAGCATCTTAGTGAAAGACTAGAAGAAGACCAGGCTAACATGCCCTGTTACAGAGCAGCCTGGAAACAGAGATGTTGTCACTAGTTTTGATTTCATTCTCTCCACAAACCAGGACTACAGAAATGCACACTGCTATTTATACAGAGAGTGTGTCAGCAGAGAGAGGAGGGAGAGCACAACGTGGGAACATCTGTTCCGAGAAGCAGGTTGAAAATAGCCATGTAATAGCATGACAGAAACATCTGTGCAGTCTGCACACCACCATGAGCAGAGCATCAGGAGGGACAAGGACGCAAACAAGTCTGTGAGCAGTAGGTCAGTAAGAGGCTCACTGTCAGTCAGGAAATGCTTCACTAATCCTTTTTACTTATGGCAGCCCCATTATTATTTAAAAGGTAGGAGTACAGAAGGAGAAGGAGACGGAACTTCCTGTGATATGGGCAGATGCTGCAAGAAGGGCTGCACGGCATATCCGATGACCCAAGGACTGTTAAGGAAATGTGCTGAACAGTAATCATAATTAAGAGACAAGCAGCAAGCTAAATATAATATTAGTCAGAGCTTCTGTGCCATGTGTTAACGAATACTGCATTTTTCTTCTTTTGAGGAGTAATGGATTATACCATATCTGTTCAAATAGTAACGCACTGCTGAAATTCTATCTCTGATGGAGTGAGGACATGCAATAGATTTGTTCCATTTTTTTCTTAGACTGCAACGTGTGTAACCCAGCAGACTGTAAAAAAAAAAAAAGGGCAAGTCTTCAAGCAACAAGTTTTCCCTGTGCAATCTTTACTTCAGCCATCAGCAAGCAGAAGTCTTGTCCTTTAGGCTTCAGGCATGGCTCCTGGTACCATCACAAAAATCTAATTTGCTTAAAGAGAGAAAGGAAAGAATCTAGTTAATCTAGTTCACCATACTTTGAAATGGTCCTGCAACAAATACACTCATACCTGCATTTACACATAGGTGGAGAAGGCAGTGAGAGTACATTTCTGAAGTGCACAAGTACTTTTGAATTATTCTTGAACAGCATATACATCACCCTCTTTAGAAATATGCAAATACCATCTATGCAAATTCAGCACTTTTCTGCACATATCTTTAGCACAGCCCACTCATTTCTCAAGTCTTAGACAATATGAAGTTCTGTGTAAAATTCAGTATCATTCTGGTAGTTTTCCCAAGTATGTCAAACTGGGGGGAATTCCAGAATCTGTGCTGTACATGTGAAATGACATTCAATAGGCTTCCCTCCTTCACTAGTGATACTTCTGCTGATCGTTTGCTATATCTTAAAAGAATTCTGTAATTTATAAAGCCAACACTGTATAATCTGATTGCTGAAAAAAGAAGATGGATCAATAAGAGTAGAAAAGTGACACTATCCTGAACTTACCAAAGAAAAGTGAAGCTTGTTTCAAACTGACGATTGGTCTCGATGGGGCTACCTTTCCTGGAGGGAAGATGGCATGACATGGAAAAAGCATTGGAAACCACAATCATTCAAAGTGGTTGATGATGCTTTTACAACAAAGTTATCAGCCATCAATGAAGACACAAAAAAAAAAAAAAGAAAAAAGACTATTTTAAGAGCCATTTCTGACTGCATGTTGTCTGAAATTCTTTTACTTCCTTATTTACAAGGTTAGACTGACCTAAAGCAGTGCTGCAGTCAATGGGCAGCACTGCCAGCAATGTGTCAGGGATGGCTAAGAAGGAAAACTTTCTGTGTGCAGTCTCATCAGAGTGCTAACCAAAAAAATGGCTGTGAAAAAGCTGAAAAATCTCTGGGTGTGAAAAACCTGGTGACCACAAGCTTTGCCAGCAAGATCGCTGTCATTTTTTCACACTCTTTTCACAGTGATCACAATCTTCCTCCTTCACTTCCTCTTCTTCAGGACAGAAACTCTGGGCTCCCAAATTTAGCATCAGTGAAAGAAAAAACACCAAATGTCTGAAGAAATCCTACGTGTTTTGATCAATCATTAAGAAAAACAAAAGTTTTCTGTCTAGGGTCTGAGCTTTTACAAATGCTTGTCACCAACCAAGGAAAATTAAATGATTATGGCTTCATCTGGTTTTGATTGTTGAGGGTTTTTTTGCTAAAGTCACAAATAGACCAAATTTTTCAATTAGCAAATAAAACAAACAGATCCAGAGAATTCATAGCTAAATGAAGGGGAGGAAGAGTTGCATATAAAAAGGTAGATATAGCAGTAAGGTAAAGGGATCAATAACAGGCAGTATCCTTCAGGTATTTTTGTGTAGCCTGACTTTTTTCAATTGTACATTGAATGAAATGCTAACAGAAAGGAATTAAGACTTTTGCAATATGGGTAGATTGGAAGAAAAAAAAGGTGGGAGAAACAGACCCATCTATGAGATGGATGAATGAAGGAAAAGAAACAGTATAAATATGAGCTTTTGGAGGATAGAAGCAAGCGAAGGACAGACAAATACCTGAAGGATCCAGAAGCAAAAACCAATTAAATTAAACACAGACTACTGAAACTGATAAAAACAGAGTTGTTGACTGATAGTGGGTTGACTAGTGTTGCTTGCTGGAGCAGAAGATGGTTGCAGGCAACGGCACACCTCAGATACTTCAAGTGTGAGGGACAATCTGGATTCTCCCTGAATAGCCCAACAGGCCTGAATATGGGTAAACAACTGAAGGAAATTAATGTAGCTTTATTGAAGTCAGACAAAATCAGATGGGAAATGTGGCATTAATTTTAAGCATATGGCATAAATGATAAACCACTGGAATAAACTATTGAGGGAGGAAGTAGACTCACCCTCTGCTGATACTATCAAAAATAAGATTGTATATCTTTCTGGAAAATAAATATTTTACACAACCACATGTTGCTGAGCTCCAAACAGAAGCAGCTGCAGGAAATCTAAAGTCTGTGAAAATATACGTCATCAGAAGAGTTGTACTAATGGTTTCTTTATCCTAGAAATCTGTAAAGCTTTCCCAGGAGCATATTTGGAGTGGTGAAGTGGTGTCAAATGGCACATGAAAAACAAATCATTGATACCAATATGCACAGTGATACAAAACAGACCATAATATTTAAATTTTCTTTATGTGTGTGTACATGTATGTTTAAATAAGAGTTAAAAATTAAAGACATATTTGAGGTTCTCTTAAATAAACCTAAATTAAAAAAAAGTCAGTGTTGACATGATCTCTGTGGCAAAATGACTGTCATAGTGCCAAAAAGTGAGTGATAATGCAAATTATTAGCAAAAGATTAAAATTGCATAGTATAATATGTCTGAAACATAGTACCACATATTCTTGCTTGGATTAGGATTTCACTTCTGCTAGTTTGTATTCTTTGTTAATTAAAATCAAATATCCACAGATGGAAGCTACTTTACACAATTGACCTATGTTACATTAGTTGAAATCAAGACTAACCCATGGCAGATACAGAGCTGAAATCTGTTTTCTCTTCATCACCAAATGCTACAACTTCTGTAACCACCCATGACAGCAAACTGTCATCCTTCAAAAATAATACAGGCTCTTCTCAGCAGTCACTAAATCTTATGAAAGGTGTAATTCCAGAAAGCCAAAACAGTTGACAAAACCAATACAAAAACTCAGGTTGTTTCCACTCTTATTTACTCAGCATTGCTTAAAACCTCCACAGTCTCAACAGGCAGGAATAATGTTATCAAAAGCTTCTGCATTTTAGAAATGGTTCTATCTGTGCTGGTCACACCACCTCCTATTAGAGACAGGGGAAAGAAATAAACACTTTAAGGATGTGATTCTTCCCGGTTTGTGTTTATTGTCTATAATAGGGTAGATGAAAATGCCTGTTTCATTTAGGGGAAGACAAGAACAGAAAGTACAGCATGGATTTGTAATATTAGGAGAGATGAGTACCTCCTCTGCCCCTCTCTAGAACAGAAGAGTTCTGGAGTATTTTAGAAGTTCTTTAGCCATTGTGTATAAATGGAGATATAGCATACTTGGATGAAAGCACTGACAAAAATCTTTAGTATTTTAACTCCAGTAAGTAGCTTGAGTTGCAGCTTAGAAACTTTCAGCAGATTGCAGCAGCTTAAGTAAAGGACCATTTTAGATGTCTTGGGATATCCGAGGCATATGTAAATGGATGGAAGATCCAAGAGAGTGTCTACAAGATCCTTCCATAAGGGTCAAGAATAACCCAGCGAGCCCAAAATGGCTGTGATCTAATTGTTGACTTCTTGTTGCTCCCTCATTTTGCTTTAAGGAACCCAAATTGACAACATCACTTTGTTTGCTGTATAGACCAGGCTGAGTTATCAATAGCAAGGGAACCAGGAGCTGGAGGCAATGATCTTTGCAGTTCCCTTCCAAAACAGGTTCTTCAATGATTCTATGACTCAAGCATGTTGCCTGTCAGTTCTGGTAGGTAAGAAAGCTTCCCCAGTCCATTCTGACAAAAACGTTGCACTTCATCCAAACGTGTTTCACTGTCAGCTCTGTCTTTACTTGTAAAGTCATATATCATTAAATTTCTCTTTTAAAAAAAATTAATATAGATTTTTTTAAAACATAAGAAGTCACATCTACTTCAAAGGATGTGAAAAAACTTTCCAAGGTAAATCATTATAGTACTCAGCCATAATTCTTCATATATTTCACATATGAAAAATTATTTGTTTTCTCATGTAAAATTCTGACTTAGAATTGCCTTATTCAACTTGGTCTAATATGCAAATGTGTATTTCACATTATACCAGTCTTTTATTCTCTTTTATCTTAAAATCTTAACATTTACAAATATATTGTATTGAACATTTATTTTATACTAAATTTAATTAATAGAAACTATTCACGGTCATTTGAAATGCATTTCACGTTGATTGAAATAATTAGTGTAGGGCTACTCAATATTTACTTTAGATATGAATCTAGAGGGATTTGATAAAATTAATTAGCAGGAACTAATTATAGTTAGGATATGAGTTAGGGTTTAATAAATATAATTACAGAGTACAAATGATGGATTCTTAATTAATAGATACTAGTTGCCAAACATTGAAAAGAGATTATCATATTTCTGTACAGGACATGCTACTCAGCACACCTTCAGTTCCTGTGGAAATAGTGACATTTAAAGTGTTTAGGGAGGGGTCTGAGAGGTAGCTAAAAACAGATAAACAAATTTGTTTCTATTTGCAGTGGAGGTATCAGATCAGTTCATGATAGCTGCCTTCTATAAAGGGATACATTCCTGCTTGTATTGCTCTGGCATGTGGCACAGTGGCTGCAGGACAAAATTCTAGAGGTGTTTAGGTAATCAATGATGACAATAGGCTCCTGATGGAATTTTGGTATTATTTTTCTGTTTCTGAACATTCAGTTTGGCACCTATTCTCTTCTTATATGTGCCTAACTCTTTCTAAAAATATAAACTTCACTTTGTCTGTGCCTTGCTATCCTACCTAAAAAATGGGCATAATAATGTTTTCCTTCCTTTAAAAAACTGTTTTTGTTATAATTTCTTCTAAGACAGTGAAATAATCCACTAGGGGAGTATTAGAGGCTGTATAAATATTATGATAAATTGATGGAAGAATTGCTGTCTATTTTGAGGCAGAAAGCTGGCCATGTTTTAAATTAACTTTCTGCATTTGGACTCTTCATCCCACTAAGGTTCATTGAACTCTAGGGCTTTTTAACATGTGTCTACATAACAGTCCAGAAATGCAATTACTGTATCATAGACTGGTACTTGACCTGTGTGATAGTACACCAGAGGAGGGATGGGAGTGAGAGGACACATATCTTATTCTTTCAAAATGTGAAGGGCAGGTTCATAAATTACAATTACTGACCGCCAGTAGAAGAAGGGGAAAAGCTAATTATTATTTGGAGGAGAAGAAAACTGGACTGTGATATCCTGTATGTTCTCTTACCCTGTCCTAAAAAATTATTTAAACAACACTCACCAGTTCAGCCTGAATCACAAATCATCTTTACTCACAAGAAATGAATTTTGTCCTTGCATAACTTCAGGACTTTCTGAGTAAGTGTGAAATTTACTCAGAAAGTCATGAAATTATGTAAGGACTAAAAAAAAGTATATTTATGTTATGAACATCTATTCTGTCAAGAATTGAATTTTCTGTGTATTGTCTTTTTAAGAATTCATGAGGAAACCGAATTAAAGATGGAGTGGTTTGCGCTGGCACATTTTTTCCATTCATCTCACTTAAAAGCTCTTCAAATTAGGCTGAACCAAGCAGCTTGGACCGGATGCTCTGAAAAGGTCCTTCCCAACACGAATGATGTTGTGATTCTGTGACCAACCATTACTCAGGATCAAAAACTGCAGTCATCTCTTTCTAAGACAGAGAAAAGCATTACATTTCCAGCAATATTAGGCAATATTTATTTTTCAGTTTGCCCCTTTCAAAACACAACTAAATGCCCTGACTGTTAGAGGTACCAGCCACTTGCTGCTCATACACAATTTGCACTTGGGTGTTAATCTGGACAGTCTTATGATTTACTCGGACAAGTAATTTCTTAGATTCTAGAAAGGCTCCCAACTTCTCATACAAGTGTTTGGATAGAAAAGGCTTTGAAAACCATATTTTTGCCATTGTAAAAAAATTTCCAGCAGTTTGGTGTTATTTTGCTGACATCAGCTGCATACCCAGGTGGTGCAAAGGTACAACTTCTTCACAGCAGCTCACTGAAACAGAAGTTGATCTCTTTGCCAAGTATCCCAGAGTGAGTCAGATGAGAAAAGCATGAGATCAAGCCAAAAAAGGGAAGTTATTGAATCATATCACCCACACGTTGTTTATCAGTCAACTCACTTCATACCTCTTGTTTAATACTTAAGACTCTATTAGCCAGATTTAATTTTCTTCTCCATTCTTTTAAGTATGACTGTAAAATATGAGGATGTAAAATTCATTCATTCAAAAAACCCCTCAACTTTTCTAAATTCAATGTAAAATATAGTAGAGCACTCAAAACACAATAAACTCTCAACATTTTATACCTGCCATAAGCATTAAACTGTACTGTTTATTAAATTCGTTAGAAATTCTTTAATTCTATTAAATTATTTTCTATGTCATTTGAACAACTACAGTATAGACAGCAACTCATGGGCCAGTAAAAATTTCTTTTATGCATAAAGCTTCACCTTTTCATAGGTAGATGGTAATCTCTCCAGAAGGGCTGCAATTTGTAGCTTCACAGGATCTAACTTTCTTAGGAACTCCAAGGGGTGTATTCATTACTGACAGTGATGGAAACAGATGTGAGAAGGGCAGGGATAATGAGTAAACACAAAGGAACAAGTTGTTCGCAGGAATGTAGTCCAGGTTTATGGACTGATTCCTCCATTTTTCTCTTAATAAAAATAAAATTTTTAAAAGCATGTGAGATGTGTGTGTACAGAAATGAGAGGGAGTAAAACACCCAGCATTTAAAAATGGATACAGAGCAGAACAGATCATTTATTTACTTTTTTTTTTCTTTGCCCCCTTAAAGGAACTGTCACAGTGGCAAGGGAGAGAGGGATCCTTCATACACTTGCAGTAAAATGAACTTTAAATATGTAAAGACAGGATGGGAATAGCTGCCAAACTGTGACTGTAAACTGCAGCTTTTCCTTTTCACTCTTTGTCTCCTACAGACTACCTGGAAAGCAACAGTAATAGACTCTTGTGCAGTTTCTTTCTACCTTGCTTCTTCACTGCTAAGCAGTGCTGACAGACACATCACTGCAAGTTTGTCTCTTTATCCACCAGTCCTACACACCTTAAAGGAGACCTCTAAAGTCTGAAGAGTGAAAGAGCCACCTCCACCCACTCCTCTTCTTTCTCCTGTCATTATCACGCCATAGTTTATTGCTTTTCAGAATTGCCTCTCTCCATCTCTTCCTCACAAGGTGATCTCACACAAAAGTGTATAGAAAAAAAATTCTGGCACCATGGGGAAAACTTGTCAAATGCTCCATGTTTCCTCTTTGTGGGTGAAATCTTGGCAATGAGCAGACAGAACTTCCTCTCTGTGCATCATATACACCCTCTTGTGCAAAATTCACAGCATATTCGAGACAAATGCTGAAATACTCAGCTGAAAACAAGGTCAGATAAAATCCAGGTAAGGAAAAACATGTGTGAACCAATGATTAAATAAGAGCCATAGGGACAAAACTTTCCAATTTTTCCTTTTGGTTCACTTATAGATTTCTTTATAACCATGAGCTAAATAATTAAGTGCTCCTTCCTCCTTTTTCTGGAGAAACAAATTTATGCGTTATTATATACAGCTGTAGCATTTCCAGAAAAACAGACCTGTGTTCAAACTCAACAGAGACAGTTCCAGTTTGAACCAGGATTCATTCCATGGTGTAACCTTGGTTCAGTGGTAGAGAAGATGCCCTACTGGGACAAAGCAAGGGCTGTTTGTCACAGCTTCTCTTCCACTGAGAGCTGTTTGGGCCAGCAGAGATCAGCAAGGGTCTGTGAAGTTCTGGAAGTAGGAGATTCAGTCATCAGCATAAGGGTTTCAGAGTGACCCCCCTCAGCTACCTCTTTGGAAAAATAACTGAGGCTGCAGCTGGTTAAGGAGATTTAAACTGCTGTTTGTTAATGCTGTTTATTTTGCTATTTACCAAAGGGGCATTTTGCAACATTACATATCATATTGTTTTGCTGAGCTAGTTAGAAGAAATGAAGCCATTTCTGAAGAGAGAGGCTGCCTTATCTCATTTCCTGTCTGTTCTGATCACACCTCTGTTTCTATTAAAACTCTTCTTGGCCTGTGCTTCAAAGCCCATGAGAGAGTTTGCAGACACTGTTTCCCACAATCCTCTCAATACGTTTTCCACCACTAACCCACATTGATCAGCAGTTCCCAGAAATATTATGTCTACTGTTGATTAAGACATCACATCCTCCTGTCTATACCACTGTCACTTCTTTACAATTACCCTGCTAAACTGGCCAAATCCACATTGAGATTAAGAGCTTAGAAGGAATGGACATTTCATCTAGAAAATAAGAATGGTCAGAGTTACAATCAATAGTCTGTCCCACACTTGTCAGTACAGCAGACTAGGATGTTCAGGGTGTATCAGCCCTCACAGCCAAGAAAATGATGTGACAAGGTAGATTCATTTCCCAGATCTTAATGACTGACTACCTGCTTCTCACTGGACTTATTAAATGTAATTCTTTGTGTCAGCCTGGAGCAAAGCTTGAACCCTTCTACATGGAATGGCAGAAAAATATGTAACAATTGCTTTCCTACTCTAACTCAGATTTTTCTTATAAGTTATTAAGACCATAAATGCAAGATCTGTAACTCAGATTTTTCTTATAAGTTATTAAGACCATAAATGCAAGATCTGTAACTCAGATTTTTCTTATAAGTTATTAAGACCATAAATGCAAGATCTGTAACTCAGATTTTTCTTATAAGTTATTAAGACCATAAATGCAAGATCTGTAACTCAGATTTTTCTTATAAGTTATTAAGACCATAAATGCAAGATCTGCTGGTAGTTTAAATCCTAATTCAGCTGTTCACAATCTTGGACTACCATAAGCTAAGTAGAAATGTCTCCTGAGGAAAACTGATGTCTAGCTCTCTTTTGTCTGGATCCTGGCTTCTTGATGGAAACAGTTGGTGTTGGATATTGTCAGAGTTTGCTGAACTTCTCTATGTTTTTGTTTCATCATTGAATGGGATTTGTTCTCACTTGGCAGGATAGAGTCTGGTCTGAAACACTGTAATGATCCAAAGCAAGAGAAAGATTATTATAAGGACTAACCTTGCTCATCTGAATGTATACCCGATTCATCCCTCTCCACACCACAGAATCAATACTAGAGGTATCTGCTACCACTTCTGTAGTCTTTTAGGTTTTTTTAATGAAGACTTTTCATTCTAAAGAGGTTATGAAGATTCAGACACCTATTAGGGAAATAGGCCTTCATCTGGACATTTTCCACATTTTATTTGGACTGAAAGGTCAATTTTCAGAATAAAAGAAAGAAAAAATTCCACTTGTCTGCTGTGAGAGCAGCAAACTCACCCAGCTTTTGCACATTGACAGGATCACTTTTACTTTTCAGGTAACTAATCCTACATCCTTTCTAAAACTGCTGTTCTTAATGGATGACTTCTTATCTTGAGGATTAAAGGCCATTGCTGTGTAGAAGATATCTCGGTTTTCACCCTCCATTCAGTAACAAGGTGGAATAGGAAATGCAACCCATTTCCCTAAGCATTAACTGTCCCAGCCTTTAGGGGAATTTCTCTGGGCTTAAATGCTCTCAAAAACTTTGTGATGGCTTTCTCAGACTCTGCTAGCCACTCTCTGAAAAATAAGTACCTTTTAAAATGACAGGGGAAAGCAAAACCAGTTCTATTTTTTAATGCTTCTGTTTCTGGCCTTACAGTCTCACTCAGTAAGAGGGACTGTATTCACATGGAGTTCCTTGGCTTCATAGGGAAAGTCTTTGTTACAGTCGCTACATTTGTCACTTGAGAAACAAAATGCATGACATATGCTATGATTAAATATAGAAATTCCTCAGCTGGACCACTGAAGTCAGCCATAGGTGCTTCAGATGGAATGAATACTCATTTGTATTCCCCAGGACAGAGCTGGGCAACCAGACGTGTCACAAGAGCCTGCAAATTTAATGTAATATTCATAGCAGTTGTCTTTTTTTAACCTAAATCTTCCATTCCTATAGAAACCAGCAGTGTGAAATCTCAGATTCCTTTCTGTTGTGGGTGTCTATGTGTTTCAGTTTCTGTTCTCTGGCTACAGAGAATCTTGTAAAAGTGGCACAGGTGCACAGTGCAGATGATGCACAATCAGACAAGTAATAAGATGCTTGATTCTATAACACAGTTCCAGGGTTCCTGATTCTCATTTCCCAAATACTGATATCGCCACTATTGGACTTTCACTTATATTTGAATATTGGACTTGTTGCCAGTGCCTTAGGTGGTCTTGTCTTGAAGGGTAATATTTAAATTATTATTGTCTTGAACACATAGTGAAATTATTTACTCAAAAGGTTTCTGGGTCTAGTGTTTGGGGAAAATCTACAAACATTTAGAGAGAACCATTGCTTACCCTGCCAGCTAAAACCCCCAGGCAAACATAATACATGAAAAAGGAAACAGTTAAATGAAGCAGCAAGACAACATATGCACCAAGTCCTTCTTAGTCTTCATTTTTCAGTTATCTTCATTATCACTTTGCTACTATGACAGAACTGCAGACACTCAAAGAACTGAGAAAATGAAATCTCAGATTTCATTCAGCACCCAAGAAGGGCTGATATATATTTCATTTTCCATTAAGGAATGGGACTGAATTGTGAGCAGCAATACAGGCAATAAAACCCAAGATGAGACTCTCATTATCATACCAAACTCAGGTGTCCACCTGTGCACAACAGGCTGCATTCTACTGCCCCAAAACTGCCCTTGTCAAACTCTCTAGTTTATTCAAGAGGCCCACAAATGGGGTCATAGATCTGACAAGGAACCTGCTGGAGGAGATTTGCATCCTTTTGAAGCAGCGGTCAGCTGCCAGAGGATACAATATAGCTTTTCAAAAGGTATTAGGCACCTATGTTTAGGAAACTGAATCAAGATCATTATATAAGCTCCCATTATCATTAATGGAGATGCAATCAATGCAATCTATAAAGACCAGGGAGCTGGAGAGACTCTATGATTTGTATTGACAAGGTCTTCATTGATTGTAACAGGATCATAGACACCTAGTGTAACAGTAGACATCTGTGCCAGATAACAAAATTTAGATTTCTTAATCTAAAACTGAACCAAACACCCTATCAACTTCATTTAGAGATCAGGAGTAGAAATAAATGTTTCTTGAAAGTTAGAAGGAGTTTCAAATTAGGTAATAAATGAGAAAATGTCACTGTGCAGTGAGAATGTGATTAGATTTTTAGCAGAATTTAATGAAAGTAGGGAAGAATATAATAGTCTCACTTGGACAAATCCAAGTACAGCCCAATGTCCTGTCTCCCACAGTGGCCATAAGCAGATGCCAAAGGAAATGTAAAAATAGAGTAAACATGGCATTACCAGGATGCTCCATTTTGTTGTGATCACAACTCCATTTTAAATATGCTTGTTATGAACCATATGAACACAAGTCATAGATACCTATATCACTTCTCAATAAGAATTTGAAGCTCACAGATTTTGAAGATGAGTCCTACCTCTCATTTGACAGTCATCATTAAAGAATTTAGAAATTATATATGTTTTATAGAAGCTAATAATTTTTACCCTTCTGCCTAAACAATTTATGTGAAAAGAACATATTATTCACTAAAGTACACATTACAAAATCCATCCCCAAATACCACTGTATGTTTAGCAAAAACTAATTGTGGTTATGGAAGAAACCTCCTTGTGACTTCCTGGAATTGTGCTAATCTGAAAAATCAATCTTCCATTTTAAAATGTGCTTTTACCCTCCCTCCTCCTCTCCTTCCTTTATTTTGAGAACTTTCAGAAAACAGTCTTGTCACATATTGACAGTGACGAGACGGGGAGCCAACCTGTTCAACTCAATGAGCTGAGGACTTCAGAGACGAACTGCAATAACTGAAGCTTGATCAGTTTATGGGAGGGATTATGTGTCTGTGCCAGAGGCAGAAGGGGCTGGAATTGACGATCAGAAACCTTCCAGTGGTGTGTTCTTATTTTAGTGAAGCATGTTTAAATGCAGGGCTCTTTCTACATTCTTTTGTTTGTCTGTGTTCTTTGGTTTTACTTACCCCTTTTTGAATGGAAAAGTACTGAGAAAACAAAATGTCCTACTTTGCAAAATATATGAAGAGGCAAAATTCACACCCAAAAGAGGTAAGGGATAAAGATGGGAAAGCCAAACTGGCTGGTGTTTAGATATTCTGCAGCTATTCTAATAAAGCAACATGTTTATGGCATTGCAGCACCAGGACACTGAATGACCCACATCGATATTAATGAATTCTTCTAACCTACCAAATATGAAAGCCACTGGGAAACACCCAGTGAGACTCATCCCTCTTCTTCCCTGACTCTTGTACCATGGCTTGGAAGTGTTTGGGAAAAGGCAGGTTGCACAAATCAAGACATGTCAGAGAAAAGTGCAATCTTTCGATACTACAGAAAGTAAAATTCCAAGGCTTGGCTGCTGGACACAATATTGATACAGCCCATACATGTGGTCTGTACAAACCACAGGCGCAGGGATCACACAGGGATACACAGAGGGATCGCACAGAGATCACACAGGGACACTCCCAAGTGTGTCCCAGTCAGCCAAAAAAGACGATGAGTATCAGCAGTCTTAGCTGGCAGTGTAGCATAGATGAGCTATGATCTTCCATATGGATTCTGCGTGCTTGCTGCCAGGCATTTTCCCTTTCAGGCCTGAGCAACATGGCTGTTACAAACTTTACAACAAACTCATCGTCTCTGTGTGAGTGGCAATTAGGACACTTACCATGTGGGTGTAGGATGAGCATATATCAGTTTTCTTCTTATTTATACTCTTGTCTCTTTCTGTTATAAAATGAATGCCAATGAAATAGCAACTGGGGAATGTTAATGTGGACACTGAAACACTAACTTCTCTGAGATGTTTTTGTGATTTTAATTGCAAATTCTTAAATAACATTGACAAAGCTTTACCCTGTATTGATTCTATTGCTATACTAAACTCTTCATTATGTGAATTTGTGAATCCTCACAAGAGTCAATCATAATTATGCATGGCCCCATATAATTGAAATCAAAACCATGGATCGATTCATGCTGTAAAGTGCTTTAGTTCTAGCAATCTCTGTGAGGCAATCAACCAAAAATTAGATCTGTATGTTAGCATTTTATTTATTTAAGTATTAAACAATAGTAAGCAAACCTCCAGAGGTCCTCTTCACATAGGTTCACATCATCAGATTAACTGATTTTGGACTTATATCCCCAAAACTCCTAGGAATTGTACTCAAAACCACAAGGCCAGACTGTCTTTTCAATAAAATTTAAAAAAAAACCCAAAACACTACAGCACACTTCATTCTACTAAACAATGTTCCTGAAAGTCTTGGTTTTAGTTCCACATAAATGGAATAAAAGTCAGACAGGTTTTGTAAATGGAATGGAATGAAACTACTTTATCTGAACAAGTAATACGGCATTTTGAAGTAAGGGGAACAAACTACTATCCACAGTGACATGGATGTTTTAATAACATTAAATGTTAAAATAACATTTTGGTGGGGTTTTTTTGTTGTTTTTTTTTTTTTGTTTGTTTGTTTTGGGTGTGAGCTATTTTAGCCAACCATGGAAATATGCTTAACAAATTATGTACCAGTGAATTGTATTGGAAAATGAAGGTTAAGCTTCAAATTTATCTACAAATTATTAGCAACAATTTAAAAAAATTCTTTTTAAAAAAAGTAGATTTTTAGTAACTTTAGTGCAGTTTCTATTAAACTATAATTTCTTCAAAAAGATGCAATGATCCCCAAGTGGTAGGCAAGGTGGAATCACTGTGCTCAGTTGTTGAGTTAACCATGTACCTGATATTACATTATTACAACACCAAAAGACAAAAAAATCATTATTGCAGGTAAGTTAGGGAAGAAAATAAGAAAAGATCCTTAAAAGGTTCTCCAACTTTATTTCATCCTGGAGATAGACCCAATTTTTGCCAATTATTGAACAATTTAAGAGCACAAATTATGTACAAGTCTGCAAAATTCCTATGCCCATCAGATGGAATCAGGTGTGTTTAGAGCGATGTTTATGCCATTCCAATGAGATATGGATTTCTACCACAATATTCCATAGATTGTTTATGTTGAGTCACTCTTCTTTTGCCTTTCATAACAGTTCTTTAAATTCTTCAACATTTTGGTTTCATTTAGTTCTGACTTACCTGTAGTGACTTAGTGAAGCCATCTTGAAACCCCAGTAGAAGAAAACCATCAGTACAATTGTTTTCCGTGCTCATTCTGGGTATTGGTGTTCCTGGTTAGACTCCACAGAGTGGGCAAAGATCACCTCTCTCACACTTTGACCTTCAAAGTAGGTATAACACACCTCCTAGGTGTCAAAGAGTGGGTTATAGATGTTCCTTCTTAAAACAAGAAGAAAGTTAGTCAGCCATGATAACTTTGTTTTCTCTTTCTTCCTCTTCATTCAGCCCTATATGATAGACCATGAATAAAGCAGTATTTTTCATTTTTCCTCGTGAAATTCAGCTGGCTTTCCACCCTGGAGTTCACAGTCCTGCTCCACTGGACAAGGATGTAAACACAGATAGAAATGTGTATCCTCACAAAACCCTTCTCTACCACAGGGCACCTCAATTCCTGCTCAAGGAGATAATTTCAAGAAGGCAAATAAGTTTAATTTAGCTTCTGAGCTTTTTCTCTCCTCGTTTCTCTGATGAGATATTCAATTCACTCCATTTTGTTGTCAGCTTTGTGACATAGAGACCTGTCTCTGAGCAATGAGTCTAAAGCCAATATCTCATTTCGCATACGCCACTAAGCAGTCATCACATGGTAATGCTTTCCAGTCACTATGGATGCAAGGCTGTAAGCTTTCATCTATAAATTCTTTTTCAGTTGCTCATTTCTGTCAAGCTGGTCTAATCTACTTACACCTGGCACATTAATTCTTATCTTTTCCCTGCAACATTGTAATTATATGTTATTTCCAGCAATAATTAATTCTCTCTCAGGCGGGCTTTTTATAGCTTATAAGTCAAAGTGGGCTGCACCATACTAAATAATCAATTCAGACTGTGTTTTATGTCATGACATACACACAAGCCCCCGAGTTAGAGAATTCTTTTGAGAAGAAAGTCCTCGGCTCCCAGAGGTTTGCAGACCATAAACCACCAATTGTAATGGTTGTTTCTCTCAGACCAACAGTAGGTGTGTTCAGCTCTTTGTACCAACAATTTATTTGTGGCAATTTTCAGAAAGTCTTGCTATAGTCTCAACCCACAGGAATATACAGCTGCAGACCATATGAATGACTCCAAAAAGTATGTAAAGCCCTTGAGAAAAACCTGCAACAGTTCACACACTTCCCTCAGTTTCCTATATTTCTTTGGTTTCTTAATTGTACAGAAAAGGGACATTCACATGAAAAAAATGTGATATGAAATTGTAGCTATGAGGTACTGACAAGCTGTGCACATAGAAAACTCAATCATTAAGCAAAAGTCAATAGCTAGATACGGTATCTTACCTAGGGGAAGTGTAATCTCAAATACCTCACCACTCCAGAAATACAGAAAAGAAAAAAATTAAGAAAGAAAAAAAAGAGTACTTTAAAACTAGCCAGGAAGACAGATTAGGTAACAGAAGCCTGAAAGTTTCAGTATGCCTGAAAGGATTTGCTGGAATCCAATGAGATAATGTTTGAAAGACGAAAGAACTCTATTAATAGGAAAAGTATAATTACCAATCACGAACTATAAAGAATGCAAATATATTAAACACAGAATTATAACACATACCTCCTTATCAGAGAAAGGATAGTAACTGCACAAGGAAGACAAGGATCAGAGAATAACATTGTATAGAAAATATGAATAGTAGCAATTTAAATTGCTTGTGTATAATGAAGCATCAGAAGTGAACATGTTTAAGGAATATTTCCAGATACCTTAAAGCAATAGCTTCCAAATTTGCTCTACTATTGTGTTGTTTCAGTTGCTGCTGTGAGCAGTGGCAGTAGTAATACTGGGTCCTAATTTCCCTTTTGTCCACAAAAAGCCTTTCAGCGATTTCAGGGATGGTCTCACACCAGTTACAGTACATTAACCACATGTCCCATCATCATGGGATCATTCAAGAAGTTAGACTAAATAAGTACTGTAAATTTACTCTTTTGGAGTAAATAGAGCAAAATGCTATATAATTTTACTGATAGGAAAACCCCTCTACCATAAACTATTATATAAATAACAAAAGGTTCAAAACCATATATATCCTATTGAAAAAATGAAATAGCCATGGCAAAATCTTGAATCACACTGATCATAATATTTTTTTTTTTTTAGATAATATTTTGTTCTATTGATCTGTCTTATTTTCTGATTCCAGTTGTGCAGGACTGTAAGTCTAGATCTTTTCTAAGGGTTAATTGTGTGGCATGACATCTACCTTTCTTTTTGTAGAAAACAAATATCATTATGAAGCTGAATTAATAATAGGCAGATGTGATTCACACAAAGACAATCAATTGAAATATTACAAGGTCCTTCATTCAGCAGTTGCCACCACAAGCTCTGTGTGTGGTGGTTATAAGCATGTGCTGATCCAAATTAAGGGTTTTCTTAACATCTATTTTGTAAATAGAAGTGTAAGGCCCATCCCAAATCTGTTTCCTTTATATAACAGCCATGAGGCTGAGCTGGTGGCTGAAACCTGAACATATTTGAGAAGGGACTGATAGTTACAGGTCTCTTGCTTTGTTCCAAAGAGCAGGCAGAGAGCAAGCTCCATCTTCCAGCACAATCCAGGACTGCTGGACCACAGCATACCAACTGCTGTCCCTGCAGCCTAAAACTGGAGGGAAAGGAGGATAAGAGTATTTCAGACTCCTTTAGAGTACCTGAACCAGATTTGGATTTCATTGAAGGAGGAAGGTGCCAGCCAAAGGAAAAGACCTGTCTGGAGCCAAAGATGTATTCTTCAATAATGAGGCAAGGGCAGAAATGCTCTGTGAATGCAATCAGGTCTCAATGACTATCTGTGTGCACCCTCCCAAGGAAAATGCCTTGAGACTTCAAACTTCATAAGGAAACATCATGTCCTGCAGTTATCAACATATTCCTTTACTAGCTCTGTTTGCACGATGAAGTTCCAGGCATCAGACATTTCTGAGCAGCACAAGCACGGTAACAGACTGACAATTAATAAACTTCAGCAGTGTGGCTACAAGGTGGCCCAGAGCTGTCCTGCAGCCCCTCAATATGAAAAGTGCTGGAAATATTTTTCTTTAAAGCTGAGGTAGATGGGTGCAAGCTAAACAGTCTGAAAATATTATTCATTTCTGTGGCTTATTGGTAATGAAAAGTGCATGATACATTTCTTTTTTTCTGCTGTGGCTCTCAAACATAGCTTGGAGAACAGAGAATAGACTTGTGTTATACGTTGTCTAAAGAAAATTCCTGGATGTTTTGGTCCTACCTGTGTGGAAATATTTCTTTTTTCCCCAGATGAGTTAATATTTAAAGGGCTATGATCAGTCAAGAAAAAGGAGAGCCATTGGATATGAAGAAAAACCCCCATACTTTTCACCTTCCAAATGATAGACTTCCTAAGATCTGGCAAAAAGCCAAAACTATGTCAACTTCTTGTCTAAATATGAAAGTTTCTTGACAGATCCATTATGCATAATTTTCTACATCCCATGAGGGTCCTGGTGCCTATAAAGAACACACTTGCTGTCTCCTTTTCCTCACAGGAGGAAGGTAAGTGCAGCTTCTTAAAAAGATTGAATAAGGAGCAAGCTGAAATTCCTTTCCATTTGCAAACTGTCTCACAAGGTCATTAGTGCTGTTATAGCTGTTTGTTCTTGCTGTTATTTATACCATGGCATCTGACCACATTGCAAGCATTAAAATAAAATATCTGCCCATAAGGCAGTTATAATTGTCATCTTCCTATTAACCACCTCTACTTATCACACAAGGAGAAGAAAGCTGCAGCATTCTGGCTTGGCCCTGTTCATCTGAAGGGACAGGGTGAGTCTCGTCTCACTTTCTGAGCAGAAATAAGCCTCTGCCAATAAAAAACACTCAGAAGTGAAGTCCTTGAAATTCCATGCTTTCAGTCAAAAATTTAAATCTTTGGATTCTGGCACATATCAAAATGTGCTTTCTGAACCAGGCTGTGATGATGAGTACAGACAGCCCCCTGAGGCACAGGTGTACACGGTGAGAGCTCAGCAGAGAAAGAGTGGGACGAGTTTATGCTGCTACACTGGCATCAAGGAAACTTAAGCATCCTGAACATCAAATCTGTAATTAAGATTTACAGAAAATGTTTATTAATTATGAGATACTCAGATTGACTTAAAATTTCCCAGGCAGGTCATTAAAAGTTAGCAAATTGCAGTTTTATCAATGTCTTTGAAACACAATATCCATCCTATAAAATGCACGAAGGAGAAGGAAAGGAAAACTATTTTTAAAAAGTTAAAAACATGATGATGTTTATAAAGATGCTATTATGATGCACATATATGTTGGTCAAAATAAGGTTTGTCTAGAAATGATAACAGAAGCATTTACTAATTTTGAGGGCTAATCACTGAATCCCACTTATTTTTGCTGTCTTCACTCATCAGTTTTTACTATTTAGATGCAAAACTAACCTTATTTGAAACATATTTGTAAGGTCTTTCCTTCTGAATTAAAAATAAAACTGAGAAATTTCACCTGCACTTTTAAAACAGTGGCATGGAAATGAAATGTAATTTTCTTAAATGTCAAGATTTCCAAATTTGATTGGGAATATGTTGCACATACATTTTATTTCTGTTGTACTGCAACTATCTGATTTGTTAGCAATATAGATTAGGAGAGATGAAAGGTAGAAAATATAGCAATTTCCTTTTATTTTGATGTCTCCAAAGCAAAAAGAACTGTGTAACACTGAATGCTGCAGATTCCTCCCATTTCAAGTGTTTCTTGCCTTGGTCGTTGTGTCAGTACACAAGTGTTATGCATATGCCTTTCTGAAACAAAATTCTCTTATTTTGTGTCAATGCAAGTAAAAATAATTCTGTATCAGAAAGGATGGAGAAGAGTTAAAATCATACAGACTGTCAGTATGATTCATCTGGCTAAATACAAATGCCTACCGTGCAGATATTTGCATCAATGATGCCAGTGAATATACTCCTTTCATACCTGATTGAGAAAAATTGCCCCATCTAGAGCTCAGCTAATTTCGTCCTTATGTTGGAAAGGAGACAAAATGACAAGATAAAAAAATAAAAAAGCTCTAGAAGTGTCTATTCCTCTTATTCCTCTTCATCAGTTAAAGAAGGAGTCTAGACAGCCATTTAGATGGAGACGTCTGCTTCGTAGGTGTCTAAAGTCAGATGAGATGAATCTTACCCCAAGTGGATGTCAACCTTTCCTGCATTTTCACTGTGTTAATTAAGAGCTGGAATGCAGACTTTATTCATCATACACCAAGTGGTCTGGTTTATCTGTCATCATCTGGATTAGTGGGGACTTTTCAACATGACTGTTTACTCTTAGCAATTTGTCTCCGTCACTTAAATTCCATTGTTTCATTCTGCTTCCAGGACTGCTTTAACAGTTTCCACATAAAGGAATAGCAGAGAATATACATTTTAAGACTATATGATTATCTTTAAAACTATTCTTTTGAAATACTTAAATCATTGACTAAAGGGTCCTCTAACAAGAGATTGTGGCTACATTTATTTCAATAATTTTTTCATGGCTTCAGGAACCCCTGTCTGGGTTACAGCGGCACAAAACATGCATCTGGAATTAAATATGCCATTTGAACTTCATAAGTAAAAGTGAAACAAGTTTAAAGCTTGCCGTTTAAAAGGTAGTTGGGACCTCCACAGTTTATAAGAATATTTGTCTGGTTCCTTTCAAGACTGTTTCTCATAAATGGACCTTACCCGCCTTCAAAGCAAATACTGGTAGTAAATACTTGCAGCAAGAAATGTGCTAGAGAAATGGGACATGGTAAATACAGGCAGCTGCACCAATCAGATCAGACTGTTTTTCTGGTGAAATGTAAATATTTAACCCTCATGAAAAGAATGAAGGGAAGATTCCACAGGACTCCACAAGCAGGTTTTGGGTTGGGTGGTTTTCACAGCTTTACTCATCGCTTTCATACTGTCTGCCCCAACTTGACAATTTTAATATATTCAATCCAGGGATTTTACCCAAGAAAGCTAGTTTAAAGGCAGATAAGCTACCTCTATAAAGACTCTGGTCCTGGAGGCCCTGGCAGCAGTGTGGATATTCTCTTATTGAAGCCTAATTTTTATGACCCCACCAGCCAAAGGAGCAATGCAGAGCCCAAGAGGCAAAGGTGCACGTTATAGACTGGGAGGAGAAATGTGTTTGGAATTTCTGCCTCAGTTAGAGGTGCCTTTCCTCAAATTGGCAAACCTGCTGCAAGTCAAACGATATTATATGGTTGATCTATTCAGATGTGACATGCCATTGTACCAAACCTTCAGCCCAGGATACAGATACTGCTTTCTGAAAATTGTGATTATAATAGTTCAAAACAAAAGGAATTTATGGAGTTTTTTCCTTCTTTTTAAAAGTTTTTAAACCCATTTACCAAGTGTCAGAGCCCATGAAATAGAATGATGTAGGGTGCTCAAGTTAAGATGCTGGAGCAGAAATACGGGAAAATCCTGGGTAATTTCCCATTACCTGCTAGTATCAAATACTTGAAATCTGGCTACTCTGCTTGAATCATAATAAAGCCCTTTTTTCCCCTGTGAGAAGCAACAGAATCTTAACCAGCTTCATTATTTCCACTTCTCTACTGCTTTATTTTTGATATTATTAACCAGTTCATGACTGGAATCTGATATTTCTTACCCATATGCAAGCATAAAGAATAAATCTGCCAGATTTTCATCATTAGAGCGTTTAAAGTATTAATACCTTTAAACCTTGCATCCTACTGGATTTGCTCTATACTTCTCTTTCTCTGACTTATACCTGCCTTAGTTGGTGGGAAAATAAACGTATAGAAAAGTAAGTTATCCCGTGTTAGCTGGATACACTTTCCTCAGGCTAAAAATAATTTAGTGCTCTGCTTTCCCACTGCAGATCTTTAGCCTCTAGAGTATCCATTTCCCTTATGGTCAACTGTCCATCTCCTTTTCTGCTATAATTCTGGAAATGCTGAAACGAAACAGTTACCCCTATCTATGTCAATAAGGAGTTTCAGCCTCTTTGCTGGTCCATGAGAGGGTACTTGAAAGAGGCACTCTTGCAGGAGTACAGGCTGGAAAGGTGTCTACACCCTTCTTTTCTCTCTTTTTTTTTTTTTTTTTTTTTTTTTTTTTTTTTTTTTAATCTGCTCTCATAAGGATATTTTGACAGGAAATAATTATCTGTCCATGAGAGTACAATGGATCTCTTCTCATCTTGCCTGTTGAAGTCTGCAGACAAAAATGCAAGAGTTTGAAGTCTGGAAGAGCAGCAAATTAGTCTAGAAATTTTGAGGAGACAGTTAAGAGAAGTTGAGGGACCGACACTTCCTTACATATTTATCTGTAAAAGCACAAGGATCCAGACCAATGTCTCACTTAATTAAAATAAAGCCTGAGACACATGACTGTAAAATCAGACTCAGAACTGCTTCCTTGTCTCAAGTTTAATCACTTTGTGCAAGCTCCCCAAGTTCCTCAGTTGAGATGCAAATAGTGGTGGGACACATTTTTGAAATTACAATTCAATAAGGGAACTGAAGGAAATTCTGGCTGACCAGAAAGACTTCTTTGTGACTGTAGGTACCTCCAGGATTAGACAGCTGCAGAGTGATGCAAGTTGAATTTGATTCAAACTGATGGAATATTCAGATATGTGCCAAAGTCCTTCAAAGCTGGAATCAGCATTGCAATTCTCCCATGAGGACTTTGCATACTAAAAGAGGTGACTTTCTACAGGACTGAGTATGGGAGGCAAGAGAAGAGGACTTTTGGTCTGTGAAGAAACTGTTGTGGTGTGCTGTCTTGGATTAGACAAATATCCTAGGTGGAAAGCACTCCGAGCAGGTGCCTCCCCCACCGCAGAGGTTTCTGGCACCCCTCCCCCCACAACACAGAATATCTCAGCCTAAAGTGGAAAGAACTGTTTAATTAACAGACCACACAGTGGAAAGGGAAAAGGGGAAAGGGGTGAGAAAACCTGAACAAACAGCTGATGAACTTAGTGTCCTTTTCCTCAGGCGTAGCTTCCCCTTTCCGGGGGCCCCGAAGGGCTAGGTGAAGTTCCTCCGGTGGCTCCCTGGACGATTCTCGTCCGCTGTCCCCCGGGGCTTCTCAGGTTCTCGGATGAGAAAGCAAGTCGAAGAAAAGGGTCCAAAACGATGAAAAACAATCCCAGGGAGGGAAAAAAAACCAACCCAAGCAGCAGCTACACCAGTAGCACCCACAACCAGCAGCAGCAACTGACTGAGGGAAAAAAAAAAACAAAAACCAGTGTCCCTTCCTTCTCACTCCCCTGTAGGAGAGCCGGAGAAAGTTTCAAAACATCCCGCGCTGGCGGCAGAGCTCCCAGCTGCGGGACACAGTTAAAGCTACAGGACCATATTTCTGGTCAAGCACACAAAACGATAGGGAATACAAGATATCATTATGCCACCCCAGGACATGTGCTTAAAAAAAAAGCCCTACTTTGGGGCTTCAAAACCTGTTATGTGACATACAGGCAAAGGGCCAAAAGTGCTGAGTGCCATCATGTGTGTGGCAGCAGGTGCTCTCTTTCTGTGCTCTCTGTGCTGGTGTGTGGCCAGTGCTGTTTTTACCGTGTGTGTGTGTGTGTGCATGCACTGCCCTTCTTACCCAACCTGCAGACACAGAGCTGTAGAAATCTTGCTGCTTCCAGGCCAGGAAGGAGGGATACCCCTGGGGGCTGCAGCTCCCTGGTGAATCCACCTCTAAGAGCCCCACCCAGGCATCCAGAACCACTAGAGCAGCCTAAGGATATATATCCATCCGGATAAGCTTTGGGAAGACAGAAAGGATACCCTAGAGCATTACACATGGCAGCAGTACATACAGGCAGAGTGAGACTCAGGTGTTTGAGGAACAATCTGAATCCCAACAGTAACGTTAGACAAAATAATCAGAAACCTTGTCATTATGAGTATTTGTTGATTTCTGTCTTTCAGTTCACTTGCAATATGTGTTTACTTGCCTAAAGGAAATGTTCTGACCTCCTCACATGAAAACACAGATCGCCATCATTTTTTCCCCCAAATGAGTGTTAGATTAAACTGTATTTCACACAGGAATGGGTGTTTTCGGTAAAGATACTTCTAACCTTCCCTGCACACTGCAGCTACTGGGAATACCTTGAGAAGGCAACAATGGCAAAATGCTTGCTCAGCACTCAGGGCAAGCAAAGCTGTGTACAGTTCATTTGCTTTTGCAATAATTCATTGTGCTACAATTTATTATTTTTAACCTTTTAACTCCTATTTTCTTTTTTTTTTTTTAAACGAGACTGTATGGCAAAAGGTCATTAAATAGCAGGTCTATTAAAAAAGATGTGACTTTCTCATTCTTTCTCCTGCTGTGATCCAAAAAAGGGTCGCCGGCCCTTTCTTTGCAAATTGTGGCAGTGGGAGCTGCTAATCCTTGCACTGAGCACAAGAGACATAATCTGGTGTACAGGGATTTAGCTACCACTAGCTACCAAATCTCTTTCCCCTTCCTCCACCTCTTTGCCCCAGGTCCTGCCCTTGTCCTTTGGGCTCATTCTGAGTAAAGTCCAGGTAACACAAAAATAAACAATGAGAAGGGCAGGTGGCTTTCCACTGAGGGCTGTGCACATGTGAAATGGCAATGAACCCAGAGACCTGGCGAAGCTTTGTTACAAGGGCAGTGTTGATCCAGGGGGAGAGAGGACTTGCTGTCCATGGCTTCCTCATAATTTCATTCAATGTCATCATCCTCCCATTGTTGGGTAGAGCATGTGCATTGTTTCTCACTGTCCAAATGCCAACAGAAGCAATTAGATCCTTAGTTTATTTTCTTTTTCTTTCCCTCAAACAACATAAATAAATATTTTTCTTGCATTTTTAGCCCTGAGTATGCTTTTGATCCATTTTTAGACTTCCTCTGAACCCTGTCTTTCTCAGCACTATCCATTAGCCAAAGTTTAACATTCTGGAACTTCCAGCCTGACTTGAAAGCTGTATGTTAAATTATGCAGCTGAATTCCATCAGTCAATTTCTCCTTTGCTGTCAACACATCAGCTACATTTTTTACTGTCTGAAGAAGCTCATCCTATATAACAGGCTGCAAAAACATCACAGTGAAAAAAAGAATCAACACAAGACAATACTTCCTAATCGGGCCCACATTTAAAGGAGAAAGACACAAGGATTGCTTTGTATTGCTTTTTTTCTTTTGCAATACAAAATTTAAAAAAAATCTCGTTTGCATATCAGATAAGCAAGAAATTGCCTAATTTAACTTTTGAAAGACTGGGATCATTCAGAGCGAAATTCTGCTGTGAATAAAAAATTGCTCAAAGTTGCCTGTAGCAGTGTGGTACAGGTTATCTGACCTATCAGCTTCATAAAATGAAAGCTAATGAAGTCATGGCAGAAAAAGCCAACTGTTACACATCAAACAATTGCAGAGCCTTTGCAGAAAACGATTGTAAATTGCATGTTAGTATGTGGATGGTAGTTGTGGATAGCTTTGTGTTTTTATAATATGTTAAAGCTATTGCTACTGCAAATTTTTTCTCGGCTAGGTCTACATGATCTACTATTCATGTAATCTTAATGGCAGCTAAAGTGGGAATAAAATCTTTATGAAAACCACTATGGTTAGCTCACTTTAAGACAGGAATTCAATCAGCAGCCCACTGGAATTACTTATGTTTTGACTAAGGTATTTGGCTCCTTTTATTGAACATTCTGCTTTCAATGCATACATCCCATGGATATAAAATGATGGATCTTGCTGGATTTTAAACCAGCGGCACTTTATATCATTAATAAATATTCATTTTCCTGCTATCCCTCCAGTGGTATTTCATCATCAATCATGGCTGAAATCACAGCTGTGAGAGCTGTTTATGCTTTAGTGTTCTCCTCTACATGATTTGGCAGATACTTATGAAATTATTGGTGTGTGGAAGTAAAGGGGGGTTGGACAGGGGGGAAGAGGGGGATGCTTTCAAAAAACCCATAATCTTTGTGTCCATGGTTATTCCCGGAGAAGTACTGTTTTGTTTTGCCTTCTAAAGTACACATAAATCTCTCCATTGGTCTCAACTGTCCTGTGAAAATAAAAATGATCCCAAACTGTTCAAGAATTACTCAGGGACTATTCAGTGGCCAATATGTCAGAGAAGCAAAGACAGACGCTCAGGAAGAGGAAGATTACAATCAATGAAGAAAAATCAATAGCATGTAGAAGTTATCCTGCTGCCAGCATTGTCAGGAAAAGGTTTCTCCATTCCCCAGTCTCATTACATGTAGAAGATTATTAGAAACTGAGCAGCCAAAGTGAAGCTGTAATCATCTTCCCTTTGCTTTTTTTACTTTCTTAGTGTAAATCAACATTTCACTTTGACTTAATAAACAAAACAACCTGTTCTCCTAACAGTGTAGCATTTTATATATTAGCTTTACACGCCACTGTAAACGAAATGGGATGAGGTTAAAAATCCTTCTTTAAGACCTTAAAGTACAAGTTGGAGAAAACTGAACAATGACTGGAGCTGTTGGCTGCAATATTTTCTGTTTACTTATTTTTTATTTTTCCATCTGTGACTTTTTCTGTCCCTCTGCCCAAACCAGTGGATCCTGGCTGCTAAGCTCTGCTTGCTAATGAGATGGTCATTTTTTAAATTCTCCTCCTGAAAATCAGTTAACCAGCCAATGAAATCACTGGCTTCTATATAACAACATTTATGTGACCTTGGGGAAATATGCATTCTTTATTGTATTAACTGATACAAAGAAATAACTGCAGAGCTAGTGACAATGTCTTTCTGACCCTGAGACAGAAAAAGTTTTCTTGCTTTGGAAAATTATTTAACATACTCCAAATGAAGTAATTGAAAGCATGATAGATAAATATTTAAATGTCTTCCTAAATTTAGACCTCTACAAATAAAAAATACTATCCATGTTTAAATTATAATAGTTTATGCCTTAATATATTATACATATTAATAAAATATACACACACTCTGACATGGAGCAGACAGTCTACAGATAAAAACTCACCTTCAGAAATATGTGTCAAGATTAATTCCATAACCCTTCGCTTCCCAAGACTCACTAAATTATGGTGACAACTGTTAGCAAACACAGATGTCCAAACTCATAAACTTTGCATTTCTGTAGGCTAGGACTGTTTGTGCATGCAGGTGTTTGTTTCATCTATGAAAATGCCAACACTATGTACAAAATAAGGGCATTTTTTTTCAGACAGCATTCAATAAAATTATTTCCAAATCCCAACCTATCACCATCACCATCATCAAGTCTGTTTCTGAACATAGCGCATCACATATTGATGGGAAATTACACATGAAACAAGTCAATCTATAATATTCATGTTTCGGAGAGTGCTGCTGTATAGTCAAAAACGTGTCAAAATAGACATTGTGAAAAAGTTAAATTGCCAGTTTCTTAATTCTGAGACACTTTTTAAGCTTTTGAGTTTGCTTTTCCAAGGTTTAGGATTTAACTTTTTACTTTGTAGGCAATAGTTGTGCTAGACTATTGTGTGATTAACTAAACCGAGCAGTTTATTATTCTGGTTTCTTGGTTACTACTGTGATTGGTTTTGGAATAGCCATCAGCACTCTAGGAAGTTCCTGCAAACACCTGAGAGGACCTTGGTCTGCTCTGAAGAACATGAAGTCTGATTCATTTGCCTTCATAAATCCCATCAGGAGCTCCAGAGGAATGATAAAAAAGAGCCATCCTTCACTCGTCTGATCTAGAACCAGTGAAAGTGCAGGGCTGATCCACAACAGGATCTTCAAGCTCTAGTGGGACTGTCTGATGCGCCTCTTAGAGCAAATAACAGGAACATGTGGTGAATGCTCAGCCCAGAACATGAACCTGGTGTTCAGTTCAGCTTCTACAACAATGAAAAAAATCAATTCTTTCCAGGCAGGAAATCATAAATAGCACTAAATTCCGCTTTCCCACATGATCTTTCAAGTTACATGCTAGGCAATTTGTCACTTTTGAGAGCAAAAAAGTTAATTCTTCAGAAGTGAAACTCGCCAGCAGTTCTTAAAGTAATTGACTGGCATCTGGAAGTGAGTGATTTTTCTTCCCTGGCAAAGTTATCCTTTAAGTTAATAGAGAAAATACCAAAGACAATACTTTAGGCCGAAATACTGGTGTTTGTTTTTATAAAAGAAGTCTCTGAAATAAAATACCATGATAAATTATCCTGATTCCTAAATTGTCCTCTATTCCCAAAAAAATAAAAATCAGTAAACTGAGTCTTGCAGCACCAGAACCTTAGTTTCAAGGTATTTTTACATGCAAATTACAAAAAATCAAACAGACTAGTCCATCTTTACTACAGAAGTGGTATGTGCAAAGCAGACAAAGACATGGTAAAATGAGAGCTCCCATGAAGCATTGCTAATTATGCATGTCAGATTTATTTGAAGGAAATGCAGCCCACTCCTGTCAAAGGATGCTGTCACTTATCTTTCCTAACCCTTTTTCTACCCTTGTCATATGGATGTCCTTTTGTAGTCAGTGGACAGTCATAGGCAGAAATATTCTGCAGTCTTTTTTAGATGTTCATTCAGGATTAAATTAATTTTGTCCTCAGTTCTAGTAAGATGTTTTGCCCATATCTCTCGAAGGCAGCATATGGACACTCACTCAAGCACAGTTGTTAATACTGTAGGTGTTTGCATGTACTGAGATAAATCCAAATCTTAATGCTATTTATTCCCTAACTTGACCAAATAGGATCTGGCCAGAACTAAAGAATCTGTAAGTATTTATAATAAAAAATTATGACATTTCAACTAATTTTTCATAATGTGTGTTAAAACTTGCATTTTATTAGATAAAAAGTATGTCTTTTCCAGTTTATTTTCTGTCTGGCCAACTAATAAAGTAATGTACGAAGGAAAACTCTCAACCTTTCTACTAAGAACTGTGGGTCAAAAGTCTGTATTTTGAATTTCAATGTGAATTGTATGTGATTTCACTTAATTAAATATAGTGTACATTAAACTTTTGGCCCCAGCTCTGAAAAGATGAATGTATATCCATATGAACTAGTCAAATTATTTTCTTGTTTGAAGAAAAATATGCATTTTTTTTTATTCAGTGATAGATTTCAAAGAGTATTTAAAACACTGGCATGCAATGTGCAGGATTCTCAAAAGAAATTCAGGCATCTGCTCCAACTAAAAGCAGTGGGAGTCAAATATTTACAAGATTTTAAAAATTGTATCAGGCATCTCTCTGAATCTTTAGATTCTTCAAAAGGCTCATCCTTTGTAAAATACTGCTGATTTATCTGGAGAAAAGAAGGTGCCTTGTCCCATATATAAATAGATAACATTCTTACCTTCAAATCTTATTTTCCACTTCTTTCTTCATAATTGTTCCATTTATCTATTTTGGGAATCTCTCAAAATATCCAATAAGAACCCAACAGAGGGAAAATGTTTTCCCTTTAATTTACTGTATATTCACACTAAAAATATAAAATATTTCTGATATGCTCTTTGTGTAATTGCTCTCTGTAATCAAGTGTTGCAGTAGAAAAATCCCAGTTCATTAGTAGCAAATGTTACACACACACACAACACACATGCACACATATACACACACCTCATTTAAGCGTATTAGCAGAGAAGTTAAATCAAGTAAATGTCTGCAAACTGTACAGGATTCAAGCTAAACTGAAGATGTGTGTTTCTTGAAATTATGTGGCTTTTAAACCATCTCCTGGGCATTGTTTTCATGAATATAATTCTGAAGAAATGTATATAAGTCACATCTTTCATGAAAACAATTGTTTTTTATTGCTATTGCCTTAAATATAATAAAGAAAGAACTAGAATATATTGAAAAGATGAAGGCACATAATAAGAAAAACAATTTGCAGCGTTTCTAGACTTGATTTTGTTTTTATTTTCAGAATGGACAATAATGGTTAAAAGAATTCTTCATGACATGTATGAATATCATAAATATTGACAAGTTATTTTATTTTTAAACTAGCAGAATGATCCATAGAGAAAATTTAAATTATTTTTGCATGTGCATTATTTAAGAAATTATTTTTAAAATCTACTGAAATCGACTCAACCATAGCTTCAACATTGTTAGTGTCAAGTTTGTTTTAAATCAGTCCCAGTATGGAAGCATTACATGCAAGGATTTTCAAATGATGGGCTGTTTAAATTTCAGTCTGAAAATTGCCACATGACCTTCCTCTGCCATACTACAGTCTTGGATATTACTGCTCATTAGTAGTTCAAAAGTTAGGAAAACTTACTTTTCTTCTGCCGTTTTATTTTACAGGTACTTGGAAACTCCAATTCCGAAACCTTTGGAGTTGATCTTGATTGAGATTAATTACAAAGCCAGTGCTGAGATGAAGCAGTTGCTTGGCATGCTCTTGTTCTTCTTTGCTCCTTAGCAGGAGGATTGCCGCATCTCAATCTAGCCGCAATTCGCAATATCATCACCCTTTGCACAGCTACCAGGGCTTCAATTCTCTAATAATTAATATAGCTGAGGCAAAGCCGTTTGGCTGGTTGCTAAATGAAGCAAAGACAACAGAAACCAGAGACAAAAAAGGGTGGCCTCAAGGTTAAGCATGGTTTTGAGAAAAAAGAAGACTCCCTGTATTGAAGGACATTGCAATTTTTTTAATCTTTTGTAGTGTTTCCTCCTTCATATTAATGTCATTTCTGCCTTATCTTGATTCATCATTGGGCAGTTGCTTCAAACAGGCTCTCTATTACAAGAGGGAAATAGTTTCATTGGCATATAACATGAGGAATATCTATCATTGCATGCATTCAAATTATTTTCTTCTGTGGTGATGATATCTGATGGTTCCTTCTAATAATTTTACACTTATAGAAAGAGAACTTAATAAACACATCAAGACGCTAAGGTAGAATTGCTCATGGCCCTCTTTGTCACTTGGCAAGGAGGATTAGAGCACACTGATTTATGTCAGCACTCTTTGTTCAGTTCACCAGCTCCTTCAGTATGTTAATGATGTCCCGTGGTGAATGTGCTCGAAGGTATCATAGGGTGTGTACCTGTGTGAGTCCCATTCTCCCAGGGCTCTTCAGGGAACTTCTGCTACATCACTGCAAACAGCCCCACAGAAGTATTAATTGACAGATACCTTATTAAGACAGAATGAGACGGAGCTCTGATGTTCTCAAACTCTTTGTCCAAAAACTAAGGGAGAGGATAAAATGTTTTCGGCAAAACCATTCGTAGCTGGCGATCATTTCTGAATCAAAGGACTGACTTAATGTAGCACAGATTTTCTAATTCAAATGCATGTTCCTTAAAACTGATACCTGTATTGCCCCAGAACTTTTCTTTTAAAATCTCCCACCACTGCTATATAAATGAGCCATCTGAAAATTAAGCTGTTGTAATAGTACCATAGTTTTAGTCACAGTTCTCTTCCTCTAGGATTCAAAGTCACCTACATGATGTTGTGAAATTATTTCACAATTTTGGATCAAAGATTTTCAGAGTGAGCTCTGCTGATATCTCAACATCAGTGAAGGCAAAACAGCTTAATGATCTATAGCTTTCTTACTATATTCTACTGAATATAATTCAAAGCTTTCAGGAAGAGTGAAGAATATAAATGTTGGGCCATATTTGCAACTACTAAGTAGGCTGAAAGTAATTGTGTTCCTGCTATTACAATTAATTATCCATATCTGTTCATATTTCCACCAACGCCACCCAGTATTTTTCCCATTATATTTCTATCACTTTTTATCTGACACTAAAAGTTCTCCATGAGATAATACTAGGAGTGGTATTTTCCTTTTCTTACTGTTTAATCCTAACCCTGTGCGAGAATATTTATAGGAAAATATATTAAAAAAAATCTGTAAAAATAAAATAATACAACATTGATCCTTTCCTTGATTTTCAGGGGTTTCTGTCCATTTTTAATAGGAGTAATATTTTATGCTTTTTCATAAGAAGTGCAAAAAATCACCATTCAGATGTCCTCAGAACAAGATATAATATATATCTGAAAAAGGAATTTAGGTGAGTAAAAATGAAAACAAGAATGGAAAAAGAATTAAAATGCATAACATGATTAGGAATATAAATTTTAAAGATTTGCCTGAATCAATCACAATAAGTATAATAATTTTAAAAACTAACAAACAAACCAAAACCCAGAAGGCTGTAGGAAAGGACATAATACAAATTAAAACTAGGAAAGACCAAAGGGGAAATTTACTCTCTATTAGAAAGTTTTCATTCTCTTTTTGTTGATAATGACTCTGAAAAATTCAGCTTCCCTAGAAAATGGATTGTCATCTCATCGAGAGCAAGAAAAGATTTTGGTTTACCACAATTCTTTCTCAGAATTTCACAAAAAGTAAGAACAACTCAAATGCTAATTGGAGATATTTTGGTGATCTAAACATATTGCAAGGAAAAGTAATATGCATTTCTTGCATGTCAGTATCCATTTCTAATATCTATGATACCATCATAGAACTTCTGCTGTACTGTACTTCTCTGTTTCCTTGCAGTTGAAGTTCTGAAAATGGGTTATTATTTAATTATTGTTACTATTTCTTTTATTAATTATTTTCCTGTTTCTATTTTTCTGGCACTGTCCAATAATTGGTTGGGGTGAAGATTTTAAAAGCTATTCAATGTAGCTGAGGTAGGTGATGTCAGTTCCTCTTTCCTTATGCACCTACACTGAAACTCTGTTGTAGAAGATACTGTGTCTTAGCATAAATTACAGGAGGATCTTCTCAAGATCTTGGTGGGGAAGACCTGCCTGTAGTTCCCCAGGTCTTCTTTTTTTCTATTTCTAGAAATAGGGATGAGCTCAGAGAGAACACTGCCATGAGAGAGTCCCTATTTCAAAAGTTCAGGTAGTATGACCGGATGAAATAGAAAGTGGAACAACTCAAAAGGCAAAAAAGAAAATGAAAGAAAAAAACAATAAAGCTTATGAGGAGTAAAAACATGACAAAGTTCTTTAGGAAGAAAAGCATTATTTAGACAATGAATGTGGATTGAATAAAATACCTATGTGTGCAGTTAACAGAAGACACGAAAAAAACTAGGATTTGTAACCAACAGGTACGGAAAACTGGTGGATTACAAAGAACAAAGCCCGGAATGTTTGTCTTAGTTGTCTAGTTTATTTGCTGCTTCTACTCTCTGCAGCCCATGTGCTTTGCTGTCTCATAAAATCTTCTCATGCACTTAAATAAACTGTATTTTATTGTCCTGCAACAGACACTTGGACTGATGCTATTACTCCAAATGAAATCAATGGCAGAGCTACCATCAGCTCAATGGGAAGAGAACTTAGCCCACTCCCATAAAGCACGGTGAAAGAATTAGCACTGAGCCTGATCAATGCCTTTCCAAATCAGAACTTAGTGCAACACTCAATAAGTCTCCTGACTTGAGCAGGTTGCTAAGTGCAGGTTCTTTTTCACTCACAGGAGTAATACCTGGGCATTTCTGTGGCCTCTTACCATTACACATTTTTATTCCTTTTACTACCTTGCAGAGTAACTTTTTTCTCAGCTGAAGAGAGGTATTTTTCACCACTAAAAATGTCCTGAGAAAATACATAGAAAATAACTTTATCTTCATTATAGGAAGTACTGCTGTGTCAACAAGACAAGATTTTTCAATGAAGATATAATTCCAAATAAATCTTCAAGGAACATGCTGAACAGGAGAAGAGAGGCCGGCCTCATGATGAGTAGTCCAAGACAAAAACAACATTCAATCTTAAGTAATACTTAGTATTTTACAATCATTTTGATTTGCTACTACTCCAAAGAAAAAACAACGTCAATATTCAGCAGGTGATCTCAATAGCAAAATAGACTGTTTTGAACCTTTGAAAAACTGTCTTACTCCATAAGAAGAAGGGACTAGATGAAATTAATATCAACTTTAATTTAACTGATTTTCTTATATTTATTTACAACATGCACTGCTATGTACCAAGTACAGTGTGTAGATAGCAACTTGTTTGGGTAGAATTCCAAATAAATGAATATTCAATTTTGTTGAAAGTATTTCTTGAATAATTGAATTCTTAGTGGACTTCAGAACAAAAGAAAATATAGAATAAGCTCTACACAGAACTGCGGAGGAAAATGGGTACCTTTAGCCCTGAAAACATATTTGTTCATCCATCCATTTTTGTACGTCAAATTCAAGGGTAGCTCTGTGGTTCATAAATGAATAGTATGTGGAATGAATACTTCTTGTTCTTTTTCCATTTCTGTGGCTATTTCACAATTTCAAAGTGTTAGTAAATGGCACAGAAATTTGGGAGCTAAGTGGTTTATAGAATTACCTTTCTTAAATTTCTGAACTCTCAGAAGTTCCTTCTGCTTCCATTTCAACTCCCTGTTTACGACACTCTATTTCCGAATAATTAGGCATCCAAAAAAATCATCTGTCTTTGTTTGGCAGATATTTATTAATCTGTTTGGAAACAAAAAAATGGCAGACTGAACTTGTTAACATGGTAGGTGATGATCCACTTGTGAAATTTTTTTCTGTGCTTTAATTTACGTACCTGTACCTTTTAGCTATCATTAATATAGAAACTCATACTCATATCTGCAAGCACACACACACATCCAAAGCAGCCAAAAACATTTGGGACTAGTATTTCTAGAGTTTCTAATTCCAGAATTCCCATTTGTTTACTGAGCTACTTTAAATAGATTAATTGGATGGTTTAGTACATAGTGTTAGTATTTATATGTGTATAATAGTGCTAAGCTGTCTTAGGAACATCATTTCACATCTGCACTGAGCTTCCAACTAGTACAGGATCTCTGCAGCATTATTAAAAATGTGTATTAATAAAAATGTTGGAGAATTATGAGTTTCGGAGATCAATACCTTTTTCCCACCACAGATGATTTACAAAAATATAATGTTCTTACAGGATTCAGTAACATTCTTCTTTTTTCCTTTTGGGACAAACAATGTATAACTTCTTTTAAAGTCCAGTTTAATACAGCAAATTCAATCTGGTAAAAATACCAACTTTTTCACCTGAAGATTTCAAATCAGAAGGTCTGTTAAGCTTTCTTTTTTCAATAAAATTCTAACAGTTTGATTTTTTCAAGTGTGTTAACTATAGTAAGTAATATAAAAATTTTTTACAGAGGATAATTCCCCTGTTCAAGTAGTCCAAAAAAAGATATGTTGATAAGCTTTTACAAGTTAACAGCTTATGTAAAAGTGAAGTTTGACTTAAAACTGCAATGGCATCTCTTTGCATTAGCATTTCCTTGGCAAAAAAGTAGTAAATTTGTGTATGTATGACTTTGTAAGCACAGTATACAGATTTTATATTATCTTCCTTTAACCAGTTTTATACTGACTTCAGTACTTAAAAGCCTATGTGTTTGGCTTTAGTGGAGTTGCTTCTGAATTGCATACATCTGAAGTAGCAAAAAAATCAATCTTGTCCTCTCAGAAGAGGTTAAGAATTACTGGGAGACTACACTGAGATTTATTGTCCATCATTAGAGTCCTATGTCCAGATTCACAAAAAAAGAATATCTAAAGTTTACCCACATGCCTTCCCACTTTCTGGTTTTGTGCTGATTAGATTACCCAGCATTATTCCACTTCCACAGCACCATCACGGAGATCAAACGGCAGCAGAGGTGGACCCAAGGTCTCAGTCAGATCTCTCCTCACATCCCATCAGCCCTGAGTGTCATGCTGTAATCAAACCCAGCGACACTGCAGAGCAATTCCAGCCGCAGGCTTTGCCCACAGCTCTAGCGAGACAGCTTTCATGAGAAAAAAGGGCACACAGATTGTTTTCTTCAGGCAGGTGGGTGACGGACACCAGGCTGCAGGACTTGGTCTCTTTAGACCTCACTCCACCCTGAATAAACTCAGCAGCTTGAAACATTCCAGTGTGGGTTTTTTTAATTTCTTTGTCCTGCATGGCAGGACAAAAGAGCTCTTTCGAATGGCAATTCCAATGTCGAGAAGTTCAGAGCAGAGGAAAATATTAAGTGGATTTATTTACATGTCAGTAGCCCCCCTAAAATACCTCTCCAGCTCACAGATTTCTCAGAGGAGCAGGGCTGTGTCTGATCTGAAAACAATACAACGTTACGGTATTTTTCTCTTTTTATAGGAGATGATTCATCATAGCTGTCCTATTGTTTTTTCTGCTAGAACTGAAATTCATTATGGTTGGGTTTGGATTTTTGGCTCATATCCCTTTTTAAGGGGATATCAATATATTGAATATTTAAACACTGAAGAACATTGATGTATTCAGTCCTTTTTATCTTTGTTCTACCAATAGAGGTGGCTGACCAATTCCTTGTAGTCTGAAAAGGCCCTGTTGTGCTCTTAATGTCCAAAAATACCATGAAAGAAAGGATGGAAGAGACACAATTACAAAAAAATCATTGTGGAAACTGTAATTCCTTTCTGCTCCTAAGGTAAAATGGGAGCCATGACCATTTGGAGAGGAGAGACCTTGAGCTCACAGGTTGTGGCTGAGCCAACCCGAGTTCAATCTCTTGTGCCAACAGGCAAAAATGAAAATTATTTTCAGAAATGTTGCTCAGCACTGACTCGAAATCTGGGCAAAAAATGGAAGTACGAGTGACTCAGTTTGTACTCTTAAATGGCTCAGCAGATTCAGGCAGACACAGAGAATGGTCTGAACAAAATATCCAATTTTTATCAAGAAACCAATATGCTACATTTGATTCAAGAGCATCATAATTTTTTTCTTTGATCCCAATGCCTGTGAAACTTTTTACTCTGAGCTTCTCATTCTGTTAGAAGGCTCTATAGGTTGTCTTATTTTATTTCAGAAGAGAAAAGATGGAAATGTCACGATTTCTCATATATGGAAATTCCAAGTTTCATACTACTGCATAACTAGTCTCTTACAATAGGGTAGGGAATACAACACTGGCTGAGTGCTATGTAAGAACCATACATAAGTAAGACAACAAATTATAAATCTCCAGGTTTTGGGGTTTTTTTTAGTTTGGCTTTGGTTTAGTTTTGTTTTAATTTTGATCTTGGGGAGTGTTTTTTAATTGGGACATTGCTGAGAGGTGTTTTTCAAAAAAGAGTTTTTGAAAAAAAGATGTTAGTGAGTAGCTATTACAAAGGATTTTTCTCTTCAGGCAGGATTAAAAATGTCATTGCCCTTGTAACAACACTATATCCCCAGTGTCTTGGCCAAATTCCAATTTGAGAAATTGCATTCTGTCTACCTAAATTTTCTCAGCATTTGGAATGGATATTATATTAAGAAATATCATCCAATTCTAGGGATCTGGTAAATAACTCTGTCCTTTTAGGGTTTGGAAAGCAAAGCTCAGCGCTCTTCACAGCGCTACCAGCCGACTTTTAGAGTTGATGGAGATAAAGGGGAATGACAAGCACAGAAATCATCCCAGGTAAGCAGGATCAGACCCCTGAAGCTATCTTTTTCCTTTTTTTTTGTTTTTTTGTGCCAGTGAAGAGCACATGTCATCTTACAGAGAGGAAGTGAAACGATTCTTGTTTACATGGGGCTTTTTTATACACAATTACAGCAAAAAATACAGATCACTTTCTGGGTCCTCTGTCCTGAGGTCATTAAGGCCCACCGGCCAGCACAAGAAATCAGCAATTTAAATAGCAGTCTCTGCTGGGTGATCAGCTGATAGATACACACAGCGAATGGGACTTGTATGAACAAAATGTTATGCTTGTGGACGAGCGCGCGTCAGTAACCGTGACATGGAACAGCGCACCACTCACTTGGAATTGATTTCAATCAGGTGTCACCGCAGTTTTGCATACACATTCATTTAGTATTCAGTCCTCTGTAGCTGCCCACACACACACACATACACACAAAAACACTTTGTGTGGTTTTCATCCTTATGATCCATGTAAAGGAGCTCATTCCTTTCTTTGGAAAAAGCACATGTGTGGTAGTTTTGCCTGGCCCAGTTTTTGCCAGTGAACAGGGTGGGGTACAAAGATGGCTCCTGCATGTCCTGAGTAAAGATTCTGGAAATTTTCCACCATGTCCAGCAGAGCCAGTCTCTGATGGCTGTGAAATGATGGACATGCTGCTGGTAAAACCTGGGCCAATTAGAGATGTTAGTTATGCCTCTGTGAAAACATATTTAAGAAGAAATCAAAACAATGTGAGCACGCACTTCTTTTTAGCCAGGGAAGCTGGAGGAGGAGGTAAAAATATGTGAGGGAGAACAACATGGAGGCACCAAGGTCAGTGGAAAGGCGGGGGAGGAGGTGCTCTAGGCGCCAGAGCTGAAAACCCTCTGCCAGCCGTGGTGAAGACCATGGGGGAGCAGGTGGTCCCCCTGCAGCCCATGG